>JAMPIO010000278.1:0-112499 GCA_024699865.1 Aphelenchoides fujianensis
CGATTGGAATTAACGACCGCCCAAGTGCGGAGAGCGGTTATGAATTCAGGTCGTTCGAATAAACCGAGGCAGTCATAACCCTCGAATTCATTATCCAGCGATCGTAAAGACAAATGCACACCCTTTCCTTGGCTCGATCACGTTGTGCCGCGAACAGTTGGAAGCGTCGCCCCTCAAACACCCATCCCTTCATCCAGAGCAAGGCGATCGATCGATTGCGTTCATTTTATTCAAAGGAAACGAGCGGGACAAGAGGTCAAAGCGTTAACGGAAGAAAGTAAGCGAAAAGCAACGAGCAATGCGGGAATCGGAATAAGTGCGTGATAAGTGAGTGAGCGGATTGTCTGTACAAAGAAGGGAGATTATAAGTGGGGATTATTACGACCAGCGAGCATTGCGGGAGATGTGAGAAGAGAAGATGGAGAACGAGAGCAATGAGTGAGCAGGAGACCAAAGGATGCTGGAGTGAGAAGAAGGTGGAGTTGGAGGAATCCAAAATCCACGAGTCGGCCGTTCAGGCGTGGCCGCGAAGCGGACGGCGCACGGGCTGCAGGCCGGCCAGCTCGAGGATCCGATGGCCGTGGGCGTAGCGGCGGAGGGCGACGCGGTTGGCGGCGATCGTCGTCTGGAGGCGCATGAACCAGGCGGGATCGCCCGCCCGCTCGCGGTTCACCACGGCGACGGCCACGTAGTAGAGCTCCTGCACGACGTAGTTGCCGTACTGATCGAACATCAGCACCTGAACGATCGTGAATCAGAGGGAATCGCGGCGGAAAACTCACCTCCAACGCGCTGCGCACACGCTGCCCTCCAGCCGGCGCCTCGTCGATCACCAGCGGCTCGTAGCCGTCGAGCAGCTCGGCGAAGATGCGCGACACGCGCAGCGGCGAGCAGTGGCGAATCGCCTGCTCCACGATGTGCGAGCCGTGCCGGTCCTGCGACAGCTCCAGCACGCGGTCCCTGCAACGAGCGAACGAATGGTTGAAAGCGGAGAAGAGTGCGGAGAACTCACAAGACCACGTTGTCGACGATCCAGTCGCGTTGACGGGCGAACGCCGCGTGCTCCATGAGGAATTGGATCAGCTGGTTGGCGTGCGGGTTGAACACGAAGCGGTGCACCTGCCGCAGCAGGCCCACGGCCAGCGTGTTGCAGTCGGGCGGGACGAACCACCTGAACCGAACGATGAAAGGGGGAGGAGGTCGGGGAACTTGCGGAGTGATCGCGTGGACCAACTGCTCCAAGTACCCGAGCGTCTCGCGGGCGCCACGTCCGTCCTCGGCCAGCCGGCGGATGGACTCCTCGCTCACCATTCTGCCCGTTCGCTGAAAAAGATGAGGTGAAGGGGTGGACGAGGGGATACGATGAACGCGAAGGAAGCGGAAGGAAGCCGTCGACCGAACGGCCGAAATCGCGTGTACGGACCGGCCGCTCGGCAGCAAATCGAGCGGCGATTGCAGACGGCGGCGGCGAAAACAAACGGCCGCTCGCATCGGACGGCGCCCCCGACTGCCCGCCCGCCCGCCTTTCGCCGCACTTTTCTCGCCTGCCGCCCCGCTCGAGTGGCCGGCCGCTGCGGAGATCCGATGATTCATCGATTGGTTGCGAAGAGGCGGGCGGGCGTTCCCACCAAGAAACTTTTAATCGATTGGCTCATCGCGCACGTACGAGTCGACCCGCTTCTCGAAAGACAAAGAATCTCGTTGTTGAACGATCACGAGCGAGTCAATGGGCGGGACAAAGGACGCGGGTTGTTTCGACTCGGCGGGGAACAAACGCCGTTGTCTCCGCAAATGAGGCGGTAATTACTCAACGAACAAAGGAATTGTCTGCGAAGTTTAAGGAGCGATCAGCACGCACCCCTCCCAGCTGATTTGATTGCGAGTGGAAGGAGTTTATTGCCGTTGGAGAGTCAACAATCGCCTCGTTTCCACCGGAATGAAGTGAGCAACAGATGAAAGAGCGGGTGGGAGAGGGCTGGGCCGAGGCACAGCGCCACTCGGCTCGCGGCGCGCTTAACGGCGGCGAGTTCCGTCCTCGAAGAAGACTCCGCCGTCGATGGCGCAGTACTTCGGGCAGATTCCCTTCTCGCCGGCGGCGCCGGGCTGGCCGGGCTGAAAGCGGGAGGGATGAGAGGGTGGACGTTCGGGGGGCTCTCGATCACGAAGACCAACGAGCTCGGCGACTACTCACTTGACCGGGGGCTGAAAGAAAAAGGATTATTTCACGGATTCAATGCTCGTGCTCACCACCGGGGTTTCCGTCGTTGCCGGGCGGCTGAAAGGGGACAGATGTGATTAAAATGCATCACCAGATGGCCAATGACGTACTCCAGGCGGTCCACTGTAAAAAAGACGAAGGAATCAATGACTGAGAGCAATCACAATCAAACTTACGGCGGGCCCTTGGGACCGGCGGGTCCAGGTCCTGCATCGTGGCCAGCTGAAGAAAAAGACCGGAATTGCGAACAAAAATCGAGAGGAAAACGGACGAGATCCGGGCGGTCCTGAAAAGAGCAAGAATTAGGCGATTACAGTCACACACGTGATGCATCGAGCTCTCCACTACTCGCTGCATCTTCACGCACCAGGAGGTCCACTGAAAGCGAACGGATTAATGGTTGAAAGCATGGACATCAGACTTACGGGGGTCCCGCATCGCCGGGCGGTCCCTTTAAAGAAAGCAGGTGAGTACTCGTTCTCTTCACTTTTCGCTCTCACAGGCGGGCCGGGTTGAGGCGCTTCGCTCTGCGCGGGCGTGCCCGGCTCGCCAGGGGCTGGAACGTGTCTATGAGAGCCATACAAACCGCAAAACACGAACCACCAGGTTGTCCGGGCTGACCTCCAATGGAAAAGGATGGATAAGAAGGGAATCACGAGAAATGGGCGGTCGGCCGCTCGCTGGCCATCGACTGCACTCGGTACTTACCAGGGGGACCTAAATTAAGCAAATAAAAACTGTTCAAACCTCCTTGCAGGCCGTAAACTAACCAGGCGGGCCTTTAGGGCCAGCTGAAAGCAATATAAATTAGTAAAATAAAGGTATGAAGGTGTATTTTGAATGTCTGAACAATGCCCATCCAAACGGTGACACATTCGTTTCAACACTTTCCGATATTATCTGCTCCTATTCACCTTACTGTCTGCTACTCAAAACCGAAGAATTTAGATTATTCTGATCATTATTTCCAGAGATATACCACCTCGAGTTGGTCAGACACCCGATTTTGAGTGTTGACCTTCCATCGACCACAAAATTATATCCTTTAGACCAAATCACTTGTGTGTAGGCTCATTGGAAAGCCCACACTCTGGCCTATCCAACAAGCCCACCTACGCGTGCCCAACTGCAGAAACAACCATTTTTTGACGATTCAAAGACCGGACGTCAAAATAATGGCCTGCACTGCTTCCAGAAGCCACATGACGGATAGCAGAAATGTACACTCTTCGGTTTTGAGTAGCTGACAGTCAGCACGTTCACATGAGCAGTAACTCAAGTGTGTCAGCAATGAATGTGTCACTTGTTGGGTCACTTTTGGAAAGAATGTTTTTGAACGCAAAGTACTCACGTTCGCCGGGCGCAGCATCCTGGCCGGGGTTGCCCGGGGCACCGGGAGCACCGCTATCTCCAGGCGGGCCTGAAACAAGCGATATGAGCGGCCAGTCGATGAGGAGCAGTGAGGAAAGTCGAGGGGAGACATTTCCGCTCATTCTGCCGCCGACATCGACGCGTAACGCTTACCGGGAGGTCCAGGCGGTCCCTGCAAGCATTCAGTGAGTTATGGGAGTGTTCACGACTTCAGAAAACGAACGGGAGGTCCTTGAGGGCAGGGCTTGCACGGGGGCGGCGTGATCGGCTCGCAGGGCTGGACTGGCGGCTTTCCGGGGTTGCCGGGCACTAAACGCGTCGTCAGAATGAGAGGAGGCTTCGTGAATGAGAAGAACTAACGGCCAGGCGCGCCAGGTTTGCCCTGCAATGAACAGAGAGTAAGTTAGAGTTCAAAAAACGGTAATCTGTTAGTTTTTTTGAATGCCGTTCCCCAATCAAAAGCAGACCCCTTCTGATCGTTCTGATCACTCACCGGTCTTCCGTTCTTGCCGGGCGCTCCCGCCGGGCCGGGCGGACTGAAAGAAGCCGTTGATGATGACCAGAAGAGACTCTGCTAACCCAGGAAGGCAGCACGACTCGCAGCCGCCTCCGCCGCCTCCACCCTGCGACGCGCCGCCTCCGGTGACGGGGCCCTCGCCGTAGCCGGCCTGACGGGCGGTACGGTTCGAGGGGACGGCGCGCAGGTTGTTCACTTCCGACCAGATGTCCTTGGCCGAGCCCTGAAGAGAGGGGAGTGACTGCAGGAAAGGTAGGGCCACGCACCTTGCAGTAGGTGATCTCAGAGTGCATCTGACGTCGCACGTGGTGCACGTAGTTGTACACCATCGGCAGCGTGACGCACACCGACAGGACGGCGACCACCGAGAAGGTGACGGCCGAGTAGGCCACGAAGCGGTAGGCTTTGATTCGATTCTCCAGATCCATGATGGCGGCTGGAGCGGTTCCCGTCGTCGTCGGAAGAGAGAACACTGAGGAGTCGGCGAGCGGGCTCGGCGCTTATAAACTCCGCACAACAACGACGACGACGCGCGCGGCCGGTGGATCCAATTTTACAACTCGACGCACGCCCGCAGGCAAGGCGGCGAAGTCGACGGAGGCGGAGCAGCGGGCGAGTACCTTGAGCACGAGCCCTGCAAGGATGTGCGCACAATGAGCGGGCAGGCGGGCGGGTATTGAGTAAAGAAGAAGCCGGAGGGCGGTGAGTAAGCGGGGCGAAGAACAAAGAATCCACGCGCGCCGGCGCCCGCACTCACCACTCGACTCACTCCGCCGCCCACCCGCCTGCCCGCCCGTCGATCGACACACTCCGCATGAGAAGCGTGAGCTTCTTTCGGAGTAATGAATTCGGGGAATGAGGGCGAGCGGCGAGCGGGCGACGACGAAACACGCGGATTTTTCCAGACGTTCGCTCGACGGATCAAAATGGTGAAAGCCGAATGTGATTGATCGATCGAAGGAGTCAAGCTGCAGGAGTTGATCGCAACTTCTCGAAGCATTACGACAAACATCGTCATTTTACGATTACACCCGAACGGAGAGAGTTCGTACGCGTACGAGAGCGAACAACCTAATGATCAACAGGAAACTGTGTTGATTCCGTATCGTGGGAACAGCCGGCACACTTGCTGCTCGTGAATCCGATTGCAAATGATTGTGTGGCTAGTCTTTGCATGCTCTCTTTCATCCTTCGCCTTGCGGTTTCGTTCTGTTGGCTCCATTCCATCTGATGCACTCCCACGTCGTTCCTCCTGACCTTCGACACGACGCGAAATCTCCCGAACATTCGCCTCGCTTCGACAGCCGCCACTGCGGGATAATCAGATCAATGCACCCCCTTGGATCAACCCGTCTCTCTGTTGGTTTGTTTGTTCACGTCCGCCACCTCGACGGGCATCGCCGGCGGGCATTCGGCGGGTTTCTTCCGGACGGCGGCTTCTGCTTTCGGTTTGCAGCCGGCGGGCGGCTGTTTGTGTAAAACCGGCCGCTGGGCGCTTCCCCGGAGATGAGCGGCGGTTTCCGTTCGCGCCCATTCGAGGAGATGAGTGAGTTTATTACCCGACTTTACTCCGCTGCCGCGCACTCACCTCCGCCCAATTTCCTCCGCTCGTCTCCGCCGCGCGCGCACTCGACGCACGAGCGGCGTCGGTGGGCGGGCGGTTCCGCTCGACGGTCGTAAAGAAGGCGCGTGGAAACGGTTCAAAACCCGCCCGCCCGCCCGCTCTTCGTGATGCTCAAGAATCACTTGCCGAAACCCGCCCGCCCGCACGTGCAGTAAACGAACGAATGCCCGCATTTGGCCGCCGGCCCGCTCGATCGACCGCTCGATCACCAACCGGTTTGCTTGCGAGAGCAGCCGGCAAGGGAGTTTGTTACAATGACCGACCCGACGACCAACCGGCCGGCTGGCCGCTGCTCCCGATCGGTCGGCAATTTCGGAGAACTCCGGAAATTCCAATCACTCCGTCGTTTCTGCACAACGAAACGAACTGCTACGGCCAATCGTACGAAATGACAGGAATCGCTGATTGCGCGTCGAAATGAACGACCGTTTATTACGAACGAACACTCGAGGCAACACTCCTTGATCATCCCAACGACCAATCATACATTGCAATCGTTCTCATAGCTTCTTAGTGGTGCCTTCAGCGGGCAGTTCGCCCTTGCAGTGGCACTCGGTGTCCGACGAGCACGTGCCCTCCGTGTTGAACGTCATCCCGCATTGCAGGTCGCAGTGTTCGTCCTTGCAGTCTGCAAACAGACCAATGAGAAGAAGACAGCCCGATCATGCGGCGTACTGGGAAGCTGCATCGTGACGTCCTCGGCACTCGCCGGCTGCGGATCCGCCGCAAGGCACACGGAAATCCACACAATGAAGCAGAAGAACAGAAAGAAGAGAGAAGAACGCATTGTTTTCGAGGTGTGAGTGATTCGGTTAACCATGCGGACGTCGTGTTCTTGTCTCCAACTCATTTGTTTTGAATTGATGGCCTCATTGAGAATTCTAACAGCCTCCTTGTGAACTATTTGTTGCTGGATTGGATTTCTACTGGAAAAAAGGTTGAAATGTGACTGCAAACGGGGATCCAAATCAACGTGCTGGCGGCAAAGGTTGTACGAAACACATGCTGACATCTCAAGTGTTCCGACGGGTGGTTTGGCCCGCAGAAAACCACACGTATTGAACGTCATCTTTCCTGAACACATGGAATGACTGAAATCGAGCTAAAAAGCAAGAAGTGCAGCTGTAAAACAATCACGTCGTAATCAATCAGACAACCTCCTCTTGTAACCCTCTCTATTGCCGATCCACTTGTTCCTCTGCTTTGTTATCACGTGTGAGTGGCTGCACGAATGCGCAAACAGAAGTCAAGTGCGCGAAAACAAGAAGCGATCGGGATCGGAGTACAAACAAACCATTCGGTTTCTTGCGGCCATCTTTACGATCCGTAATCACCGCTTTCCTCTCGGGAATCCGCTCTGTATGTTTGTAAGCCTACGAAAAAGCACGATGCCGTTTCTGCTAGTGGTTTAGTTGGCTTGAAGCCGCAAGCTCATTACCGCCTTCCCCGTTTGCCGGCATTCGTAAAGTCGTTGGCTGACGAACGTCCATTTCGGGGTTTTGTTCGAAAAGCGCAATGATCAGAACCTGTTAGTCGACTGAGTTCGTTCCAAAAGCTTGAAAACGTCGGTCGTTCCAGCAGTGCCTGTTTATGAAGAGAAAGGCGGCCGTGCCATTCGCCGTCGTTCTTGCAAAACGGGCAACACGCGATTTCCTCTCGTTCTCCGACCGAACTCATTTCACCGCGCTTTTCGTCTGGTCGACCAGCTCTTTTTCGCTCTTCTGCGAAGCGGAAGTCGCCGGTCGTTAGCCATTAAACGATGGGATTTCGTTGTACTTCACCTCTGTCGACGAAATCCCTTAACCTATGGCTGTCTGCTTTTTTGTTCCCCAAACTCACGTTTCCCTCCAGACGACAACCTTTTAACTCGTTGTGGAATCTCTCGTGACATCCGCAAAAAGTCCAGGTTTCCGCATTGCGAAAGAAGCCAATTAGCGCGCATTGTTCCGCTTTCCGCTGGCCACTCGGTTGACCACCCGCAATCAGCTCGTTAAGATGACCATTCATCCTCATTCATCCGCTCGAGTGTCCACCGAGTGCTCGGCCGGTGGGTGGCACGTGACGGCCGAATCACGACGTAAACCCGCCGCTCAACCCTTCGGAATCCGCTTTGGATGTCCGGCGGGAAGAGGCGCGCGTCTTGAGACGTCAGGAATCTCCCCCAGCTTCTGTTTTCGATTATTAACGTCCGCTTCATCCGACGGTCGTGTGTTCATTAGACGCCGCTTCTTCCACTCACCGGCGAGCTGTCATTTGGCCGCATTCTTCCCACCATCGGGGGATTACTGCGGTCGGAGGGCAACCGAGGAGTAACGAGCGGCAAATGAGTACCTGCTCCTTCGTTGCCGGTCGCTCGTGCGCCGAGAGAAGTCGCGAGTAAACGGATGTCCCCCGCACGTGCCGTCGGCCCTCCGAATCTCGCGGGATTCGAAAAAAAGGATTGGGAAACTCGTGGATTTCTGGTTGCTTCTAACGAGAAGTTCTCTTGGTGTTAATTGAGGGCATTCGTAATAGGCAGTGAAGGAATCGGTTCCGTAGACGAGCGAGTGGGTAGGCGGTTCTTCCAGTCTTTCAATCACCCAATCGTCCAATCGCCTCCAGATTTCAACACCCTTCTCTTCCGCGAATGTTGCCAAATCTTCCGACCTTGTAATCTTGTGCTTTTATCCACTCGACCGCTCCCTCGAGACCCAATGGGGTCGGCGGGAGCAACTTGTGTGTCGATGGGTCGTTTAGCCGTGCGACCAGTCGGTAATTACCGGCCTTCACGCATTCGTTTGTTCCCCGCGGAGAGGGCGGCCGGTAGTGGTTTTTGTTTCCTTTCGTGTCCTCGGATTTGGGCGGGGGTTATTGCTTTCATCACCGGCTGGCTGCCTGCTTTCGCTATACTTCGTCTCGTTTTGTCTCGTTGAGCGATGGGATCGCCGGGCTGCGGCGACTTCCGACTGGCCGCTCCGACGACTTTCGGATTACTTCTTTCTGCTTTTGTCGTCTGGATTGTGCATCGCGTAACTACCGGCATAACTCGTGTACTAAGGGGTTCTCTCATCTCCCGTTGGCAGCAACTCCTTTCGTTTCAGCACCCGTTGCAATCAAATCACATCTGATTTCCCACCGACCGCCCAGCTGCCGACTTCTCCGCGCGCCACGATGAACAAGTGGATTCTGGGGTGCTTGGTGGGCGTTTGTGCCGCCGCCTTCTTCAAGACGACACTCGCCGTTGACGTGAGTTCTCTCCACTCATTTGGCCTTTCGCCTCTCACCTTCCATTCCGTTTATCGCCCGCATTCTTCCAGCCAACGACCACCACCACTCCGAAATCCTATTGGGCGGCGGAGAACGAGAGCAGCGGCGAGCCGACGACCACGCAGAACTGGTGGGGAAGTGGGTTCTCCTCACTTCTCACCTCCACACTCCCCGCTTTCGTTCAGAACACGTGGACGACGGGACGCCCGAAGAGGCGACCACCGGCGCTCCCGCAGTGGTGGCCGCCGATGCTCCGGCCGCAGCGACCACGGCGGACGGCAAAGTGGAGGCGGCGGGCGTGGGCGGCGCGGGTGGCGACGTCGAGGCGGCGACCGTTTCGGGCACTCCGGACGCCACCGGCGCGACCACCGCGGCATCGGCCGGAGCAGCGGCGGCGAAGGATGAAGCCGCACAAAACGGCGCCTCGTTGTGCAGCTCGGCGGTCAGCGGACTCGTCTGCTTGGTTTTCCTGCTCGTCGTTGGTCATCACTAAACACTGAAAGCACTTGTTTGTGCTTCGATTGGATCGCTCAGACTTCTTCCTCAACTCTTGACGCTCTACTTTCAATTTCCTTCCTCTCTAATCGCCCCATTGCACAAAGCAGCGACATCTATGCCCGGTTCTTTTATCTGAATCAACTCAATCCTCCTCTCCGTTTACTCGCCCCGACTTCAACAAAGAAAAAATAAACCAGAACAAGGAAGCCATCGTTTATTCGCCCATTCAAACGAATGAAATGAGTTAAATCAAGCGACGTTCTTCGGGTCCCAGCAGAACTTCTTCTCCGTCTTCCACTTCATCGCTTCCACCTCGTCCGCCGTCAATCGGAGCTTCTGAGCAGCGAAGTTTGCTCGAATGTGGTCGGCGTTCAGGGATTTGGGCAGCACACTGAACTTTGGAATTAGAGGAGGAGTATGCGTGCACTTGCCTGATGTCTTGACTCAACGCCCACGCCAACAGCAACTGGGCGACGGTGCACTTGTGTTCGGCGGCCAGCTCGACGAACGGCGGGTGGGTGAGCAGCGAGTCGTTGTCCGAGCCGCCGAAGCTCGAGTACGCCTCAAATTGAAAGAAGTACCGTGATTCGTAGAGAGAACCCACTTGAAAGTGAATCCCCAACGAGCGGGTCGCCTCGACGACGGCCGACCGGCAGAAGGCGGGGTGGAATTCGCACTGGTTGACGGCCGGCCGGACGGTCCAGTACGAGCGGAGTTCTTCGAGGTGGCGCGGCTCGAAGTTCGAGACGCCGATCGCCTTCACAAGGCCTTCATCTGCAAGAGGGCGATGAGCTGTAGAAACACAGCAAGAAACAGTCAATTCTGGGTCGAAAGCAAGAGAAAGCAGTGGAAAGAACCCAACTGTACGCTCGTTCCAGTCCCTTCCACGCGGCTCGCCTTGCTTCGGGATTCCGCTTGTCGCCGACGTTCCAACCCGAGCGGCCGGGCCAGTGGATGAGGAAGAGGTCGACATAGTCGAGGCCCATCTTCTGCACCGACTCGCGCACTTTTCGTACGCTTCGCGGCCGTTCCACTTGGGGTTCAGCTTCGAGGTGACGAACACGTCCGCTCGTTGCAGCCGGAAGCGGGGCAGGAAGTCGCGGAGGGCGCGCCCGACGAACTCCTCGTTGCGGTAGATTTGGGCGGTGTCGAAGAAGCGGTAGCCGCATTCGAGAGCGACCTCCACGGCCGCTCGAATGTCCGCTTCGTCTTTGATCAAGTACGTCCCGAATCCCACTGATGGCATTCGCTCGCGCACCCACTCGACGCCCGCCTCTGCGCTCGGCTGGGAAGTAGACATCTGCAAGCACAACAAGGATGGTAAACGAAGAGGACTCAGCTTGATAATCTGTTAAGATGTCTACTTCGCTCTATTCAACCAACATCCTCTTTCGGTCCCTATTGAAACGAGTTTATTATCTCCTAACGAACAACAATCGACGAGCGGGATTAAACGGACGAGAAGAACGAACTGCCGACTTGCCGCCACAAACGAACCAACAGAAACAAACGAAAAAGGATAAAATAGGAGAGTGGATTCGAATTCCTAACGGTCGGCTCCCGTCGCTCACGCACTCGTGTTCGCACTTGCTTCTTCCGCGTACTCTTGGGGCGGCGGGTCGTAGAAATCGCAGATGCCCGCCACATTCGGATCGCGGCCCTGGAAGCGGCGGTAGAGTTCGCCCTGGAACTCGAGAGCGCCGTGATTCAGGAGCGTCGTTTTGAGGCGTTCGCCCGTGAACGGCGGGTCGTTCTCGTTCTTGAACGTGTCGTGGATGTCCAGCGCGAGCAGCTGAACGCGGAGGAATGATTGAAGAAGGATGGAAAGAAAGGAGAACGCACCTCAGCCCACAACTTGCGATAATACATGCCCATGTTCGGGATCATGCCGAAGATGGGCGTGAAAGAGCAGGGCTGGTAGTTGTAGCGCTCGATCTTGAACGGGAAGTACTCCTTGTACATCTTGCCTGAACAAGTGGATTGAGTTAGCAGATCAGAAGAAGAAAGAACTCACGGTAGATGTCCAACCAGAAGCCTTGTCTAAACACGAACAAAACGAAGGAATGAGTGCCCGCTCTCCGCAACTCACTTTCGGTCCTCCATCTCGTGAATCGTGAGGTCGTAGTCGGCCCAGAAGAGCGTGCGGTAGGACTCCCACAGGGTGGAGCGGGAGAGGGCGTGCGAGACGAATTCCACCGACTTTTCGCTCAACAACTCGCCCGTTTCCTGCAATCGAGCATCGCATTGCATTCAGTCCTTCACCGCTTTGTGCTCACGACGTGCGGACAGCTCAGCGCAGCCAACAGCGAAGGTTTGTAGACGAAGAAGCGAACGAACGTCGCAAAGTAGTCGACACTGTCCCAGTCGGCCGCGTACGTGGGGGCCTGCGGGACGGTGAGCTCGCGGTAGGGCGAGCGCGACAGGAGCAGTTGGACCGCTTGACCGACCTGCAATCCTCGAATTAATTGAGTGAGAAGAAGAACAATAGGAGCACGTGGAAGAGCATGTCCTTCAGCTGCGAGTAGTGCAAAAGCGACTCGCCCGCCGGTCCGCCGCCCACGCCGTTCGGCTCGTTCGCGTCGCCGATCAGGTAGACGATCTTGTCCAGGCCGCGCACTTGGTTCGCCGCTTCAACGAACAGAAGTTGAAGGAATGAGGAAGGAAAAGAAGTGCTTACGACGAGCGAGCAGAGTGTTCCACCCGCCCCGCTTGTTCGCTCGCTGAAACGGGTCGAAGTAGAGGCGACCCAAGTGCTCGCCTGCAAGCAAACAAGTGGGTTGTTGGAAGCAAATGGTGGCAAACCGGTGGACTGATCGGCGACTGAGTAGATGCGCACACTCGGATGGCAGCGCTCCAGACTCGTGCCCGTGATGTTCACGAACTTCAGGTTGAACAAGTGCGTGAAAATTTGGGTGAGATTCTCGAAGGTCGGCCAGAACGGGAAGTACTTCATCAGCTCCAGCGACTCCACACTGAAATCAACCGATTGAAGCGACAGTCGACGAGAAGCAACAAGAAGATTTCGATAGAATGAACTCACTTGCAGTGGGCCTCGGCTTCCCGTCGACACACGTAGAACATGTCGAAGGCCTCCATCCCGCCGGTGATGTTCTCCTGGGCGGCGGCGTAGCGCTCCCACGCCTCCATGCGCTCTTGGAAGGCGGGGCCGCATGCGGCGGGTGAGGGCGCTCAGGAACTTGCGGACGGTCACCGTCGTTCCGGCCATCTTGTTCGCCAGCCGGTGCTCGGCAATCGACGCGTAGCCGAGCGTTTTGGCCAGCCCTTCGGCGTTGTGCCGGAGCTCCTCGATGTTCACCGAATTGTTGTAGTATTGGTGATCGAAGGAAGCTCCTGCAAATGGGGAATGAACGAAAGGAATCGAAGGAGAACTCACGAGAAATCCACGATTGCCACGCCTGTTGCCGAAGCGAGCGGTCGCCGCAGTAGCGGAGGAGCGTGTAGATCGAGTCGGGCTTCATCTTCGCGCGCCACGGGCCCGTTTCGGGGTCGTTCCTGCAACAAGGAACACAAGAGGTTATACGGATTATTGGATATGGTTAGAGGGACAATACCCAGTCGCTCTAGCGCAAAGAACTCACCCGCTGGCCAGCAGTCGCTTCACGTGCGGCGGGGCGTCGTTGAGGGCCTTCGAGTTGGCGATCTCGAACGTGTTGTCCGAGTGCGTCCAGATAATGTTGCTCCTGCAACCACACGAGAAGTAGTGAGGTTAGAGTGAGTGGAACGAACAGGTATTTCGTTCGGTACTGATCCAGAAAGCGGGACCACGAGCCGATCAGGGCGCGCGTCTTCTTGTCCCACTTGTCCACGCCCAACGCCTTGATTTCCATCAGGTAGAGCATGACGAGCCGGTTCTTCCACGGATTCGTGCCTTCCTTCTCCGGGGGCTGTCCGTTCTGCAAGCGAATGAAATAAAGAGTGGAAGAATGGGCGGAACGAACCTCCGCATTCGCTTCCTCGGCGGCCGCCGCTCCGCCAGCTCCCGCTCGGCCGATTCGCTCGTCCTAAACACGCGAGAAATGGAAAGAAAGAAGCGAGTGAACGTACGATGAAGACGTTCCCGCCGATCACTCGGTTTGTGGTGTCCACTTGATCGTAGATTTTCTGCAAGTCGAGAGCCGTTGAAGGGAAACAAGAACGGAGAGGAACGAACGACGAGCGCGTCCTGAAAGGCCCGATTTCCCAGCTTCTCCATTCGCTCCTCGCGCGCACATCATTTTCACCTGCAATCCACAAGAGAATCAGCGGTATTGCTCGCTGGAAAGAGGAGACGAACGTGATGCAAATCCGTGTCGAAGGCGCTCTGCGGGCAGTCAGGCCAATCGGTCAGCATTTGGAGCAGCAGCGTGTTGAACGCGTAGTCCACGTCGTAGCTTTCGGTGAGCAGCGGATCGAGCACGTTCTCGAACGTGTGTTGCAGGGATTTGTCTGAAGAAGCGAGGATTGAAGCAAGAAGGAAGAGGAGCGAACCGTTCTCCAACAACTCCAAGTGTTCCAGCACCGTGGCGCCGTGCTCCATCAGCAGCCGGATCGTCCCTTCGTACAATTCTTTCGCTGCAAACAACCGGGGTGAAAGACAGGGAAGATATTGAGAGGGGAACTCACGAGTTGCCGACGTCAACGCGGGCCAATCGCCGGCCGCCGCGATGTTCGCCAAATGGACGTTGTTTTCGACCGTTTCGTCCGGAAGCGACGGAAATCTGAACAAAATCAGGCGTTAAACGACGAGACAATGAAGCGTACGTGACATAGTAGCCGGTGATTCGATGCGGCGTGTCGTTGTAGATTTTGAAAACGATCCCCCGCTTCTGCTCCACCGACGGCGACGAGGCGGCGAGCGGCGGCCGAGTGGCCGCCGGTCGTCGAGTGGCGGCCGACGAGAACAGCCGGCTGATCGATCGCCGTGTGCAGCGATACCCGCCGGACCTCATCGGAGACCCTGCAAACGGGTGAAATCAGATGGAAGAAACGAGAGAGAAATGATCGAAATCATCGCGAGATTCGTTCGTCACATCGATGGGAAAAGGAGCGCAAAAGGCAGGAGCCACAAGCCTTCTACACCCAAGCTTCCTTTCACTCATTCCGTTCTCAAATCCCGTCGGTATTTCCCGAATTGAGAAGCGCAACGGCCAGAAAATCCGCAAAACAGGAGGCGCGTGAACGAAGTGCAACGGCCATCGATTTCAATGTTTCTGTGTGGGCATTTTGTTCGCCACTGCCCTCTTCTTTCACACAACCTCATTTACAGCATGTCTCAATTTATTACGGCACAATCAACAAGCACAACACACAAGAGGAATGAGGAGGTTTACGGAGGACAAAAGAATTGATTATTCATTCATTAACTTTGGGCGGAGAAGAGGCGGGTGGAGGAAAGACGAGCGGGCGGGAATGAGCAAGGATGTCACGACGGAAATGCGAGAGGAACCGGTGGATCAACGGTTTGTGCGGGGCACAAACGTCTCATCGCTCTCTTCTCTCATGCCTCGAAGACCTGAAAGAAGCGGGTGAGTGGACGGAAAGAAGCGCACATTTCTTACGTAGCAAGTGTTCGTCTCCGTGCCCTCAACGCAGAAGTTCTGGACGTCCGCAACGAACGAGAAGGCGCCCGACGAGCACATGACGATGTAGTTGCCGGGCAGCTTCGCCTTGAGCTCCGAGTGGATGGCGACCTTCGAGTTCACCGGGTTCTCCGTGATGTTCTGAACAAACGAGGGATTAGCGAGTGGTTTCTAGTAATTTACGAGTGCTCTAATGTTTTAGATCGAGTGAAAGATTTCACTCTCCCACCGAAAGACAAACATCTCTACAGAGACGTGTGTTTGATGACAGCAGCCATTCACTCGCTCTCTCCGACCACTTCTTTCCGGTCGATTGTTTGCAGAAGCGAACAGAAGAGCGAGTGAGTGGCGAGTGCGGGGTCACACTCCGCTCTTCGTCTATTGGATTACGTGAGCGTTCGTGTAATCCCCGCAGCAAATCCAGGGGATGATCGCCGAAGAGAGGCGATTGGATTCGCGGCACAAATCCACCGGCTTTTTGTACACGAGTCGCTTGAACGCGTGACCCCGTTGAGCTCACCTGGAGGATGATCTTGCGGATTTGCGGGTTGTTGCACAGGTTGGCTTCCTGATCCTCGGAGTGGCGGCTGATGACCGGGACGGCGGCCGATCGCTTCTTACGGCCACAGCCGCAACCGCACGCTAAACCGACGAGATCAACAGAATGGCTAAAGATTTCAATGGGTTACGCGGCGGCGGGCAGGGGAGTTGAAGGCGGGGCAGCGGCGGCAAGCAAATCGAGGGGATTTGGATCGGCGGGAGCTGCGGCAAGCAGGGAGCCGGCAGACAGGGCGGGGGAGGGGGCGGGCACCTGCAATCCTTCGATTACTCCTCATTTAGTCGCTGATGGATCTCACGGCGCCGGTTGACATCCACAGCCTGAACACAAGGAATTTATTGAGTTGAAGTCATCAGTGGGAACTCACCGCCACCACCGCCGAAGAAGATCGCTTGGCTGACGGGCACGAGGGCGCACGCGAGGGCGAGAAGGCGGAACATTCTGCTCGCTGGGGACGAACCGGCGGAACTCGAAGCTGAACGATCGAATAGATGAGTAGACGATTAAATAAGCAGAAGACGCAAGCAGGTGAACACGCAACTTGACGTCGCAAAACGGTAACGCGGGTCAACAAGGCGAATCGAAAGCGAAACGCCCGCCGCTTCTTCGAGCGCGTCGCCGCCGTCGAGTGCCCGCCGCTCTGCCGTCCGATGGCGACATCATCGGATCGGAACGAAAACAAAAGCCGGACGAACGAAAGCGGGGGAACGTCGGAGCGAAAGTCAAGAAGCCGCCCGCTCCGGCGATCGACTGCGAGAAGCCGGCGAGCGGGCAGAAGAAAGCGAAGACGATCCCAGCAGACGACTGAACACTTGCAGAACGTCGGACCACAATCAAAAAGCCGCCTTTAATAGGCGGCCCGCATTCGTTCGAGGAAGCCGACGGAGGGGCGGGCGGGCGGGCGGCGGGATCGAAATCCAATCGACGCGTCGTCCGCCGCACCGACCGGATTCCACACGCGACACACGGGCGGCAGCGGGCGTCTTCCTGAACGGCGGCGGACGGGGGCGGGGTCACCGTCCTTCCTTCTTGCACGCCCGCGTGCCCCGAGGGCGCGATCACCGCCATCCGGCAGCCGGCCGGCCGCCGCGCACAAGCGATCCAGCAAATCCCCCCGTGCAACAGGAGGGTGGGCGGGTGATAAAGACGGCGGGCGACCGTGAAGGTCAACGGCGGAGGAACGACGCGCGAAACCGGAGAGAACACGAGGGCGATCGGGGATGATCGTCTGTCTCGTACGTGATCAACGGTCGTTAATTCGGAGGGCGATGCGGCGAATGAATGTGTATAGCCTGTGCTTCGGATGTCCCCCTCTGCTTCCTGCACAAGACGGCAGTTAGTTCCGCTTTCTCCTCTCCGTTCTTGAACGTGAATCACTCGGATCATCAAGGCAGATGATCCACGTAATACAATGCCACTGGAACGAACGAATGAGTATTGCAATGAGCAGTTGATATCTCCAGTTTATTCCGAGTACTCACCGCCAACTCTACACTTATTTCTGCTTATTAACTCGAGATCCGTGGATCGATAAGCGCCGCAAAACAAACGGACGGCCATCCTCCGTGCAGCAAACTCGTTTCTCGCAAGCCGCTCATTAATTCGAGGGCACTCGAGCGGATGATTTGCGGTTGGCGTCGAACCGCTCCGGTTTTTCGTCTTCCGATTGGCGGCGCCGCTTCTCCGATCAGCCGGGAGCGGCGCGCGCCAAGCAGAAGATGAATCGCGTGTTGCCGTTCCGCTTTCACCGGCAGCAAGCTTGGCTGCAGGATCAACGGTGATTCGTGTCCAATGACAAATGAGATACGACTCTAAAGTCTGCTGCTTCCCCTTTCAACGGCTAGATCAAGGTACCTTCTATTACAGAATGGTTTGATGTCCGTTCGCCGTTGCTAATGCTTGTCCACCGCATTTCTGTCGTTCTTCCGAAATCTACCAGTAACTCGCTTGTGTCCACTTCCTTATTGCTTCTCCGAATTCACTCGTTACTCCCACTTCCTCTCCGGTCGACCCAATGCCCTCCGACACGCGCCGTCCGACTTTCGCCGCCGCCCCGTCGATCTCGTCGAGAATCGAGGCGATTTAGGCGACGCACCCGCGCCGCCCGTTTGATAAGCCGCCCGGCGGCGACATTCGCCGAAATCGGCGCGCCAAAACCGGACCTGACGGGGGCGATCCGCAAAGCTGGGGAAGCGCATCCGGAAGATTGAAACGTTTTGATCGCCCCAAGATTGGTGGACGATCGACGAGAAGCAGCAGGAGAAAGAAGATCTCCACGTACCCTTCAGTTCATTCGACTCAAAGCACTTCGATCCATTGGATTGCAATAGACACGAACAAATTTATACAAACGTTATCCACACATTCATTAACTAATGGTAATTGGCGATAGTCGAGGAAGGAGAGGAAAAGGAGGAGGAAGAAAATGGAATCCGTACTCGTTTCTTGGGGGGTTTTGTTTGGTCACGCCTTCCGATGGCGACGATTGGAGGCACAACAATTGGGGAATCAATTGTAAATCTCTTCCAATCGACGACAATTGGGCAGATCCATTCGTTGAGCCTGCAATCCAGCGACCAATCAACAGATTATTAGAGAGAGAACTCACTTGTGCCCACAGTTGGGAGTCTCCGGACATCTTCGCCCGCCATAGAGCGGTTTCTCCTGTAAACGTCGACGATCAAATGGATGGAGAACGGAGGGAACTCACGATTGTTCTTCTCTCGATAGCAATTGAGTCGCAGCCGGCTCACGTACTCCTCCTCCACTTGGACCTCGACGTTGTGAATGCGATCGCCGTGTTTGTTCACGAAGTCCGGCTTCACGTAGTAGGGAACCCGTAGATCTTTGGTGAAACGTTGCACTGTGTAGCCACTAGAAACAAGCGAGAAATGAGTCAAGTACGAAAAGGCACAATGGACTTCTCTGCCCGCAACGAGAACGCGGGCTCTCCGGCGAGGAGTTGCATGAAGAGGGCGCCGAAGAGGAGGACGAAGAGCGGGAGGAGTTGCAGCAGAGAGGCCAATGCGCTCTGCAATCAACGGAGTCGATTATGTGCTCTTTTGAGGCGCAAACTCACTCGCTCCTCCACGTGCACGTCGTGTTGGTGATGCCGCGTGAAGTGGGCGCCGCGGCGGCGGTACACCGAGCCGCTGGGGAAGCCGCCGCCGAAGAACATCTCGAAGATCTCTTCGGGCGTCACCTCGGCTGCAATCCACGAGTAAAAGACGGAAAGAGTGGAGGGAACTCACATTCGAAGCCCCGATTCACGTCGTAGTCGAAGCCGGAATGCTGACGCGTGTTCATCCGCCGCTCGTCGCGCCCGCTCTTGTCGTACGCGTCCCGCTTGTTCGCATCGCTGAGGACCGCGTACGCGTTGCCCAGGGCTAAACGAGCGGGGCGTTAAGGAATTGGAAACAAAATGGCGGGTCCAATGAACAACAGAGAACCTGATGCCCAGCTCCAAGCTGAACCCCAAGACAAACCTTTGAAAGCCTCGGTCGCTCCAGCAGCCTGGCACTTGTCCGGATGTAATTTCAAGGCCAGTTCTCGGTACTTCTTCTTCACTTGGATCTCGGTGCAATCCCGCGAGACTTGGAGGATCTCGTAGTAGTCCTTGCAGTGCCGGATTCTAAAACACAGAATAAGAAGAAAAGAATGAAGAGGAAGGACCAACCGCTCCACGTGCTGCGCGCCCTCGAGATCGGCCTGCGTTGAGGGTTTGGCGGACGATCGGGAGCGCGACCGGCTGCGTTCTTTTGCGCGCTCGCCGGCCGCTTCAGAGCGGGAGTTTTGACCTCAAATCACCGGAAATCAATCGATTGAAAGAAGAACGAACTTCGTCGCGAATTCGTGGAGTCGGCGGACGTCGAGTGCGCGTTCTCGAAGCGCTTCCGTCGATTCCGCACGCCCTCGGCGTCTTCGTAGTGGTCGTCGAAGTGGTTGTAGTTGTTCTCGCCGGCCGAGTGTTGGTTCTCGCCCAGTCCTTTGGATGCGAGGTAGCCTGCAATCGGTGAGATGAGAGCGGAGACGATTGTTGGACAAATTAGGAGCGAGAGGATACGAATTTCGTGGTGAAGAAATTTAATCGACGTGTCGTTTTCGGCAGCCTGCTGAACGTCTTTCGCAAACTCTTGAAAATGCGTAAACAACCTCAGATTCTTTTCGTTTTTCGGTAATTAGCCAAAAGAAATCAGTAGAAGCAAACAAACGAATAAAATCAATGAAGAACGAGGGAAATCCTCACCGTTAACGTCGAACGAGGGATCCAATTTGTGCGCCTTCTGGAGGAGTCGTTTGGCCTTCGGGAGGTCGCGGGCGGCGATCGCCTCGTTGGCCCGCTCGACGCACTCGCGCCACGCGTCCCGATTGGCTTCAATGACCATTTCGATCGAAGCGATCGAGGCCGTCGCTCATGGAATTCGCCGAGGATTCGGCCTTCTGGTCCGTGGAGAATCGATGAGAAGAAAGACGATCCACTCCCGACTGAATGCGAGGAGGAAATCAGCCCGTGGGCGAACCAAAGAACGGCGGTGATGATCGGCCGAGGCAAACCGAACGACCGACCGGCGACGTGCAAACGCAAACCGGCCGCAGGAAAAAACGGGGGGACGGCCGGCGGGAGCGACGGGCGGCAGAAGACCGAAGAGACGGGCGAGTGCGAGCGGAATGCCACACGCACGCACACGAAACGCCCGACCGCTAGCCGGGCGCCAGTTTGAAGACCAATTTCTGCGTAACCGATTATTTCGCTCTTCGAAAGCGTTGATTAAACATTTCAGTTAAATATCGTTGCATAAAGTGAATAGAAACACCTACCGTAAATTCGAACAAAATAGCCCGTCCATCGGCAATGGAAGACCTCGACGGTTTGATCATGGGGACGTTGGAGAAGCTGAATTGGTGAGTGGCCACTCGAATTCGGATTGTATGCATCGGCTTGCAGTTCTTTCTGCAACGAGGTCGACTCACTTTCGTTGCTGGGGCTGAACGACATCATCGAAGCGATCGTTCGGTTGTTGTGGGCGTGCGATCCCGCGAACGTCGACGAAATTCCGTCCTTCAAGCTGCCCGAGCAGATGACCACGCGGTACAAGGCGGCGACGAAGATCGCTAAAGCAATTAAAGTACGTGCTTCTCTCAATCGATGACTATGAGATGATTGCAGCAACTGGGGATCCGCGAGGAGGTCGGCTACCAAACGCTGTTGTACCCGAACGTCTACGGAATTCGGCAGATTTTCATCTCGCTGATCGAGAAGCTGCCGAAAGCTGCGGTCATTGCGAACGACAACAAATGTTCGTCTATACCCTGTGATCGTTGAGTGCAACCGCTTCGTTTAGCCCCGTTGGAACGATTGAAAGCGGAGGTCGGCGAGCAGATTCGAAGCGATCTCGCTGCTCCGCGCTATCCCTGCTATTGCCGCTTTCTGCTGCGCTCCAAGCAACCGAACAAGTGGCATTTTAAGGCTGTAAGCAGTTGAATTAGATGCTCTTGATCGCTCGCTCGTTTGCAGCACCACGCGGAACGCTGCGGCTTCTCCACCGCCGAACGGAAGTCGACAGACTTTCGGCATCGAATTTGCGCCGCGTTGGAGGACGTCGAAGGGGCGGCGGCTTTCGATCCAACGGAGTTGACGTGGACGAGCACCCGGACGTCCGCCAGTTCGTCCTTCACGTCCCGCGCCTCCAAGCCGGCCATTCCGTGAGTTTCTTCGACCTTCCTGGTGATGCGTTCGTGTGTCGTTCAGGTCGAAGCCCCGGCTGCCGCCCAAACCGAAAGCTCGGAGTACGCAAGCAGCGGAGAAGGTGGAGGGCGGCGAGCAGTCGGGCGAAAAGGCGGAAATCGAACGAGCGCTGGCCGAGAACCACGAGCTGAAGCTGCGGATGGCAGAGCGATCCGAGGTGTTGGACCACGTACGTGCCCCCTTTCACTTCTGTTTCGTCCTTGCCCTTGCCTTCTTGCCCTTGAATCCCTCTCAACAAACTCGCTTTCAGCTCTACGACCAACTGAACTCCACCGGCGGCGAGATCGAAGCGACCCGCACGGAGCTGGAGAAACACGACGAGAAACTCCTGCAAATCCTCCGCAATCCCGACGAGCAGTTGCCCGCCCTCCGCTCGTTCGTCGACCAGTCGGCCGGCCGCAGACGCGAGTTGGAGGAGAAATTCAACGAGTGGATGGCTGAACACTTACCGCGGCTGGAGAAGTTGCGCCAACAGAAGGGCGTGGTGGTCACGGACGTCGTGCAGACGGAAATCGACGAAGCCGCTGCCCAACTGCGTCGAGTGATCGCCCAACAGACACACGCCCTCCACAAACTGGTGAGTTGAGCGACTGGTACCGGGATGAAGCTTCCTTTTAATGAACTTTCTAACTCATCAACTGCTCACATCTCTTGGTTGCAGCAAAAGCAAGCCAATCGAGAGGAGCCGACGACGGCCGACCACAGCGAGCGGGCGAAATTTCTCTCGCGCATCCTCTACCTCGTCAAGAACATCAACGGACAGAAGCGGGAGATCGAACGGGTGCGTTCCCTCTATTCTCTCCATCAATTGGCCGTGTTCAGAACTTCAAAGAGTGTAAGAAGCTGGAGAAGGAGCGGACGCACCTGAACGGCGTGCTGGATCGGAGCTTCACCGTCGTCTCCAACTACCTAACGACTTCCACCGAGCAGAAGATGATTTGCAACGTGAGTTCTGTCTATTCATTCGATTCTCGAGATGTTGCTCGTTTAGTTAGCCCACAACCAGCTGATCAAAATGCACTCCCAACGCGAGTCGATCATCCGCACGTGGGAGGAGATGCTGCGCTTGAATCAGCAGGCGGACGAGCTGCAGGATCAGGTGAGCGCCTGCCCGCTTCTTCTTACTCCTTTCCTTTTGCAGATCGACGTCCTCAAGCAGCAGTCGGTGGACGCTTCGCTGTCGCAAGTGCTCAACGACCTGGAGCGCGTGCGGGCGGAGAACGCGGAGATTCGCGGGCGTTTGGAGCGAAAGCGGGCGGCTCAATGATCGAACGGGATTTCTACTCACTTTTTACCACAAATCGAAATAAATTAATTTATTCCACCTGTTCGCTAATTGCTCGGGATTGCGGCGGAAGAAAGAAATCCGTGGCGTCTTTGGTTCGTTTGGCATTTCGATCAGCCGCCCGCCGTCCGGCGTCCGTTCGGATCCAGCGGACGAGTTTTTCGGCGTGTTTTCCGCCGGGTTCTTTTCACTCCTGGTTGAAGGAAGGGAGGAGCATGAAACAAACACCCACCCACCCACTCGCTTCTCGCCTTTCGCTCGTGCTCGCCGAGCGACCGTCCGCGCCGCCAACTTTCATTCATTTCCGATTCAATTCGTCGTTTCTTTGAATTCATTTCGAAGTTCCTTTCCGTTCCGGGCACTTGTCGCCAAGGAGCGTTCATTTGTTCTCTTCGTTCGTTCAGGTTCTTCCGCCCGCTCTTCCGTTCGCCGCTCGACTCGAATGGCGCCTCGATTTCGTTGCTGATCGACGCCCGAACTCGTGCGTTCAACCACCAAGTGGGTTCTTCCTGTTGATCATTCCGGTTTGCATTCGTTAACTTTAGAACCCATTCGTACGTCATGACGTCGCCGAACGCCGTCACTCCCGAAGTGGAGGAGCACCTGAAGATCCTCGAGGAGGGGATCGAAGTGAAGCGCGTGAAGGCCGCCAAGATCCACAAGCCGGCCGTCCTCACGATCGACGAGGCCCAGCGAACTCTTCGTTATCCCGCCTCCGCCGGCCGCCTGACCAAGATGGTCGGCAAATGCTCGCCCATCAAGGAGAAGATGAGTGCGTTCTCCCGCTCACTCCTTTTACTCATTTGATTCGGTTGCAGTCGAAATCACGGACCTAATGGAAGTGCGCGAGGGCTACAAGACGGACGGATTGCACAAAGCGTCGAAGATCTTCAAGTTCAGGGAGAAGGCGCCCGTAAGTTTCCACATTGATCGATTTGAAGCTTCTTGTTCGTTTGCAGGAACCTTGCTGCTTTTCGATCATCTTCCGCCATCGAAAGTTCGTCTGCAAGTCGATCGACTTCGTCGTGGATTCGGAGGACGAAAAGCAGAAGTGGATAGCCGCCCTGAAGAACGTGATCACGCAGTTCTCCCACAACGTGGTCACCTTCGACGAGAACCTCTGGCTGAAGAAGAACTTCAAGAACGCCGACTTGAATCGAAACGGTTCGTCCAACGATCAATTAGAGCTTGATTTTGTTCGTTGTTTAGGGGAGATCACGTTCGACGAGCTGTGGAAACTCCTGCGCAAGCTGAACCTCCAGATGAGCCAGTACTACGTCAAGGCGCTCTTTCGGGTGGGTTCTTTTGATTGGAGGAGTGAAGGGGCATTGCGGACGTTCAATTCACTTCAAATCCTCGTGTTGCAGCAAGTGCTGGAGAAGAACAACCATGCGAACAAGCAAGGCCTGAACGAAACGGAGTTCTTCGAGGTCTTCCAAGTGCTCTCCGATTTGCCCGAGTGAGCGGCCGGTCCGTCCCTCACACCTTTTTCTTCTCCTTCAGGTACCGTTCGGCTTTGCGGATGGCCAGCGGGAATGACGAGGAGAAGATGGAGGCGAAAGCCTTGGCCAAATTCCTCCGCGACGAGCAAAAAGTACTCATTTCTCTTCCTTCACTCATTCCTCTACCATCCACTCAATCCTCTCTTGTTCGTTGCAGTTCGACGACATCGACGAGACGAAAGCCCAGTCGATCATCGAGATGTTCGAGACGGCGGGCGACGAGAAGGAGAAGAAGACCTCGCTGAGCATCAACGGTACACTGCTCTCTTCCCTTCCTCCCGCTCACTTCTTTCTCAAAGGCTTCCGCCGACTCCTCCAATCCCGCTGGGGTTTCATCATGAAGAACGGGCACGAGACGATCTTCCAGGACATGGATCAACCGTTGACCAATTATTTTATCAACGGAAGCCACAACACATGCACGTGCACCCATTTCTTTGGTTCTTACCACTCCCGTTCGTTCAGACCTCACCGGCCTGCAGGTGCGAGGAGCGGCCACCGTCGAGGGCTACATTTCGGCGTTGCGTAAGGGCGCACGGCTGTTGGAATGTGAGTTCTTTCTTGCTAGCAGCATGCTTTTCGTTTGATTCTAGTGGACGTGTTCGACGGAGAGCACGGCGAGCCGCAGATCACGCACAAGCGAACGTTGATCTCGTCGATCACGCTGCGGGACACGCTGAAGTGCATTCTCCAAGTGGGTTCTCCTCCCCATTCGTTAGATTTATGGGAGTTTGCAGTACGCGTTCGAATCCTCGCCCTTCCCGTTGATCCTCACGCTGGAGAATCACGTAGGGCACGTTCAACAAGGAGTGATGGCCGAGATCTTCACCGACGTACGCTTCAATCCTTTCGGCCTTGCTTCAATCATTGGAATAACTGCAGATCTTCGGCGACAAGCTGTACATCCCGAAAGAGGACGAGGGAAGTCGGCCGTTGCCCTCGCCGAATAAACTGAAGCACAAAATTCTGTTGCGCGGCAAGGTGCAGACCGACTTCGCCCCCACACCGCAGGAGGACGATCCCGAGAGTCCCGAGAAGTCGCCCCGTTCGACCACGAACCCCGAGCTCGGCCGCCTGATCGCCTTGCCGTCCGTCAAGCTCACGTCCAATCTCTACGCTGACATTCAGGATCGTGAGTTCCATTCAAGGAATGTAGTGAAAGTTTGCTTCTTTGTGTTCAGATCCCTACAACGGCTCGCCGTCGCTGTCCGAAGGCAAGGTGCTCACGTACCTGGAGGCCGCCGCCCCGATTGCCACCTACACGACGCGCCATCTGATCAAATCCTACCCGCGAGGGATTCGGCAGGACTCCTCGAACATGAACCCAATCCCCTCGTGGCTTTCGGGCATCCAATGCTGCGCCATGAACATGCAGACGCCCGGCGAGGACCTCGACCTCGTCAACGGCCTCTTTGCGATCAACGGCAACTGCGGCTACGTGCTGAAGCCGAAGGTCCTCCGCGACGGAGTCGATCCCCGAACTGCAGGGATGGACGTCCCGCCGAAACTCCTCCGAATTGCGGTCATCTGCGGCCAGTACCTGCCCAAGTCGGAGCCCGCTACGGCCGATGTGATCGATCCGGTAAGCTCTCAAGCACTTTGTTGCTTGCATTCCATTTCGCTTCCAGTACGTGAGTGTGGAAGTGTTCGGGATCCCCGCCGATGAGTCGAAGTCACGAACCAGAGCGATTCGGAACAACGGTTCGTTTCGTTTGGTTTTTCACCAACGCGTGTGCTTGCAGGCTTCAATCCCGTGTGGAACGAGCAGTTCGAATTCCGGCTGCGATGTCCGGAGGTCGCCATTCTGCGCTTCGTGGTCAAGGATTTTGACAGGTAAAAGCCAGCATTCGATCAATAAATTTCCCCGTTCGCAGCACGTCTTCGAACGACTTCATCGGCGAGTTCTCGATTCCGGTGGAGTCCGTGCGGCCGGGTACGTCCGGATTCGTTCGATCTTCTCATTTGTTTGTTCGATTGCAGGCTACTCGCACATCCGACTGAACACCGGCTTTGCACACAGCCCCGACGATGCAGCGTCGATTTTCGTCCGCATCGACTACGAAGACGGCGGGCACAAGGAGGAGACGAAGAAGGAATGAGTCAATCATTTGTGCTCGTCGTTTCTTGTGCTACAGATTCGTGTACTCGCTTTGTACTTCTGCATCATCTTCTTTCGTTGTCGTACGTTCACAATTCGGTTCTTTTCCTCTCGAATCACATGGGTTTTCTTCCTGCACGCGGCATTTTCTTTTGTTTTGCTCATTTTCCGTTCGGTTCCTCTCCCAATCTACTCGGTAATCACTCGCAACGCAAATAAACGGTCCTCTTTACACCGGGAATACAATCGAGCAATCGAGCGCGCTAATCGACGAGAATCTTCTGCTTTTCGGCCAACTTCGAGACGTTCTCCAGCAACCGCAGCGACGCCAAGTAGCCCGTCTTGTAATCGTCGACCATGTACGGGAGGCCTGAAGCAAATCCATGAGTCAGAAGAATTAAGAGAAGCGAGTGGAGGGATCTAAAAGCTATTTCAAGCATCCCCTCGAACGCACCGTTGTCGGCACAAAACCGGCGCACCAGCTGGGAGCAGCGCGTGAGGTTCGGCCGGGGCATTGTCGGGAACAAGTGGTGTTCGATCTAAACACAAGAAGCATTGAGTACACAACGGAAATCAACCGAGAGCTACCTGGTAGTTCAATCCGCCCCAGAACCAGTCGGTGAAGGGGCCCGGGTGCATGTTCCGAGTCGTGAGAATGTGGAGCGCGGCGAAGTTGTTCAACAAACGGCTTCCTTCTGCAATCCCCCGCTTAAATTTGAGCGATCTGTCTGTTGCGTACCCGGGTACTTGTCCAACGAGTTGTGGTTGTACGTGACGACGACGGCGATCATCAAACCGCTCAGCAGCTGCGAGATGGGGAAATACGTCAGCCGGGTCGTCATGTCGGGCAGAAGGACGAGCTGCAGGAACACCCACGACCAGTGGGCCAACAGAAGCGTCCGCTCGATGCGCGCGTGCTCCTGATCTTTCGTGTAGCGCGAGCGGTCCGCTTGGAACACGTGGATCAACGACTGCGAGACCCACGAGACTCGCAGCAGCGGCAGCATCAAGGTGAAGTACATGTGTTGGTAGGGGATGAACTTCAAGAAGAACTGCTCCAGCGGCTGTTTGTACTTGGCTGCAATAATCGAAATATTGATTGAATGGTGGTAGAACGAACCCAAATCCTCGGGCACCATCGCGACCAGAGGTGCGAGGTCGATGTCGCCGTCCTGCTCGATGATGTTCGTTGCGGCGTGGTGGGTGTTGTGCTTGTCTTTCCACCAGTCGCGCGAGAAGCCTGAAGCAATGAGGTGGGTAAATGGGTATCGAGTTGTTGCACCAAGCACAAGCAAGACACTTCTACTCATCAATTAACATGAACGAACCTTGAGCCAAGTTGCCCAAAATCAACGCGCCCCAGTCGTTCAGCCGGCGGTTCTTCAGCGGTTGGTGGTGGCAGAACTGAACCTTCACAAATTTAAGAGAATGAATGAAAGGACGTGCCTCGTGCGTGAGCCATCCCAACTGTTGCCAACAGAAGGCCATCGAAAGGGCGGACGCGACGTAATAGCGGTGGTATTGGAGGTAGAAGGCGAGCAGCATGAATCCCGCTACTTCGGCCACTTTCCGCACATAATACAGCGGTCGTTCGTCCATGAGGCCTTCGGCAGCCACCTGTTTCTTGAGCTGCTCAAAGGAGCGAACGATCTGCTTCTCCTGCTCGAGGCTGATGTCGTAGACGCCCACGTTGACCTCCTTCGACGAAACCGTCTGCTTCAGCGTGGGATCGGGGCCGGGGAATTGGATTTCGTGGCGCTTTTCGACGACCGCCAGCTGCTTGTACGCCGCGACGCTGCCCTCGTGGAAGGCGTCGAAGATTTGCGTTGCATCCGAGTCCCTGAAGTTCGCAAGAATTAGCAACAATCTGGAATTTGCAAGAGCGACAATCAATCAGCCGAATGCACGTGATAATCACTCCCGCTCCCTTCCTCCCTTCCGTTCGGCGGCGACGACGACAATCAGGCGATTCGCCCGCCCGCCGGTTTTGATTGACGAGCCGAACGCCCGTTTGACGTCCCTTCCGCCGACTGATTTGTGGGACGAAACCGACCGCCGTTCGTTCACACAAGAGTGCGCAAGAATTCAACCCACAAGACAACAGGACGTACTTGTACTGGTAGATGACGGAGCCGCCCGGGTGGTTGGCCACGAACTCGGCGCTCAACTGCAGCCACTTGCCGTTGATTTTGATGCGGACCGCCTCCAGCTCGGCGGCGTCGGCTGCCTCGTCTCCCACCGCCGTCGCCTCGACCTCGGCCTTGGCGCGCGCGTCGGCCGCTGCCGGCAGGGTCGCCGACGCCCGTTCGGCCATTTCCGATCCAGCGGTCATGTTCGTTTGGCGGTCGGCAGCGAGCGGCAGGCGTGAGAACCCAAGCAACACCTGCAACAATAAAGTTCGAGTAAGATGGGAGAACACGTGAAATGGAGCGCGAAACAAAGGATCCACGACAGGCGATAAAATGAATTCTGCACTCTGCCCCCAATTCTTGGTCTACCCGCCTTTGCACTCGTCCGGAGACTGCCGGCCATTCCTGAACTCTTCGCTTTGCTTTGCCGCCCGAAGCGGTTGCCGGCGATAAGCGGCGGGCGAGCGGGGGGTCGGAACAAAGGCGACCCCGCCGGCGGCAGCGGCGGAACGAACGGACGGTCATTAAAAGACGGAAGAACGCAAACGTTGCGGTTACAGCGGCGACCAAAGAACTCTCCACAAGCAAGACAAAAAAGAATGGAAAGAGTTGCCTTATGCAACTTTACGCAAGAAAGAATCGAACAGCTGTCAGCAACTGACGAGAACGACCAGAAACAGCATTAAAGCAAAGCGAACATCCCGAACAATCGTCCAGCTTTGTGCAAAAGCAGGGTGTTTGAACAGACGGCCGGATGTCCACCGAACGGCGAACATCGGCGGAACGTTGAGAAACGACGGCGTTCCCGCTGCTGTCTGCTGCTTGATCAAACAGGAGCCGGCAGAACCGACAGAAGCGAATGTTTCTGCGCGCAATGAAACGCCGGAGACCAGGTGCGTGTTTCATCCGACGAAATGGGAGTGGGCAGACGAGGAAGTGCGGACAAAGTGCCGCTTCGTTCTCGCGATCAACTACCGAGCTTCAAGGAAGACAGAGAAAGCTATTGGAGCACGTAAAGGAGTGTACTCGTCGTATTCGATCTTAGACGTTAATCCGCACACTTGTCTCCGCAATCATCGTAATGAATCCTCCACTTTGTTCTTTCGGCAACGAAGCGAACGGGCGTTCTCGCCGGTTCCCCGAAGCGAAGAGAATAAGCGGCTTAGCGGTCGGAACGGAGCAAACGACCATTCCTTTCCAACGAGCAGGACAAAGTCCACGAGTGCAGTGTGCAGTCGGTAGTCTTCCGCTTTTGCTTGCGTCCGTCTTTGATCACTCCGCCCCGTCCGTGCGGTTCGCAACCCGGCGGCCGTTCGGCGGCGGCGGCGATCGGCGGGACGGGAATCACGCCATTTCTCCCCTTCGCTTCTTTCCGTTCTTCCTCGATGTTTCACGTTCCGAACGGTCGGCTCCGCCCCGCCCGCCGGCTGGTCGCTTCGCTCATCAATCAGACGGCTGGGCGGCCGAACGGTCGAAAGTGGGCGCTTCCTTGCAATCTGCACGATGCCTCCGGCTGCTCACAAGTCGGCGCGGAAGGGCGGAAGTAAATTCGAATGAAGTGGTTAGCGAGAGAGCGAGTGAGTGGATGAGAGATCGCTCGGTTGCAAGTTGTCCTCAATTCAAGGCGGTCGTCCTTCGAAGCCAAAGGTTATCATTCCGCGAGAGGAATGAATGAAATGCACGGGGACCGGCGATAACTTCGATGCGGCGCATGGACTCGAAAGGACGAAGAACACTCCGCAAGCGGAGAGGAAGCCGAGCGGGAGTTCCGAGTGGAACGAAGCGGATTGCTCTCTTGCCGTCAGTGATGCTTTCGTTTTGTTAGGCTCCGGTCAAAGTGCAAGAGGATTGTTTACTTACGAGCTAGAAAGGTTTATTCAACGGCAGACAGAAGTACGCTAAGAATCGTTACGTTTTAAAGAGAGGGAAAGACAAGACATCAATCACACATTAATCATTTGTTTCATCACATCCGACGGGCTACTTGGCCCTCCAACTGATGCGCGCGGGCAGCGTGAGCAGGTAGCCGTGATCATAGATGTAAATACGCTTGTCATATGGATTGTAGGACATCATGTTCGCATTCCGATACCTGCAATCCTCCTCATCACTTGCTCAAGAGAAAAGAACTCACAGGTTGATCCACTTGATGTTCGGTTGTCGGTATTTCTGACGGTAGAAATCGAAGGCGATCGAGATCTCCGACTTCAGATCGGATGAGCTTTCCACCTGCAGACAACTAGCTATTGGAATTCCAATCATTAGGCACTTACGACGTAGAGAACGCCGCAAACGACGAATCCGTTGGCCACTTCGGTGTGGTTGATCATCGTCAGGTTCCACGTGTCGTAGATTCTGCAGAGAATGAGAATAGACGTGAATGGTGAAGCAAATAGGTAAAAGGCTTGAGGAGCTCCCGTTGTCTATTGCTTACGTCAAGTTGTTGATGTCGAGCTTGGCGACGGAGATGAAGTCCTCCGTTTCGTAGTGGAACAAGACCCACAGCGCGTTCTCGTCCACCGCCAGGTCGAAGTAGTTCATCGAATGATTGAACAGGTACTGGACGAAAAAGTAGAGAAAAGACTGTTGAGTGCGCTTACGTTGTCCGACTTGTGAGCCGCTTGAGTGTCGATGATCACCTCTTCGTAATGTTGAGTGCTCAGCTCCTAAACCGCAAATTAAATGAATAAAGTTTACATTAGACAGCCGTCCATGAACCCGCTTCCCCCGCTGACTACTCGGAACTCACGTATTTCGCGATCTTCGGCGTTCCCGCGCGGTGGTAAAAGAAAGAGCCGTTGAAGAAGACCATGTTCGTTCCCTTGTACAAGTGCGGCAGTTTGTAGCTGCAATCCACACGCTTTAAGAGCATCTCGATCTCAATCGCTACGTCTTGTGGATTTTCCGCCGTCGCAGGTCGGCCTCGTTGTAGAACTCGTGGAGTGTGTTGCCTTCGAAGTGGTTCGTCAGCCATCGCTTGTCCATGTCCTCAAACACAAGAGATAAGAGGGAAGTTGCAAGAGGAACGAACGAGTCCCGTGCGGGGATAAGCGTCGCGCATCCACGCGCCGTAGAAAGTGTTCGCGTGAGCGTGGAAGACGGGCTTTCCGACGTTCTGCAAGTAGCAGTCTAAAGGCAGAAGTTGAATGAAGAGTGTGGGATGGAACAAACGAGCAACGGAGCCCTCGATGTAGGCGATCTCGGTGGAAGTCGCCATCCCGCCCTCGCTCTCGCCGAATTCCCCGGACTGGCCGCGTGCGGTCGTCAAGTTGGAGGTGCAGACGCGAAGGCACGCGTCCGTTTCGGTCTCGTTCTCGAGCATGAACTCCAGGAACGAGGGGAGGATTGTGTTGACGCCGCGCGGACCGCCGATTCCGTCGAACGTGATCTCGCCCGGGCCTGCAACAAAACGAGTAATCGTTCGAGGTCGAAAGAAGGAGAGGACGCGCATTTCATTTCCTCGACTCGTGGACACGCCGCGTCCACATTGGGGTTGAAGACCTGCATCGAAAGAAGTAGGTGGATGCAAAGAGGAGTGCACGAACGTAGTTCTCGGTCACCGGACACTCAACGCAGTGCGCTTCTTCGCCCCGAGGCCCCGGTGGTCCTAAACGCGAGCAGATGAGCGGAAAGACGAGGAGGAAACAAACCGATCGGCCCCGGTGGCCCGGGCAATCCCATCATTCCCGAGCGGCCCTGCAAGCGGGGGAGTGATCAGAGAGGAGGGAATGAGCTGACTTGAACGCCCGGTGCTCCAACAGCGCCTCTCTCGCCCGGTGGCCCGACGGGACCTGAAAGCGGTGGACTGCAGTCGAAGAAACGTTTCCACAGGCCGTCTGTTCAATCATCCACATGAAACAGACGTCTTGCAATCAAAAATGTGCCTCTTCCGCTCCCCACCTACTCCAGCCGCCTATCTCTTCGTTCTTTTCATCCCCAAACAAACCCGGAGCGCCGCGAGTGTCGCCGTCCTCGTTCGTGCAGTACTGGTGCACGTCCAGGCATTTGGCCAGCAGCTCGTCCATCTGCAATCCACTCGTTGATAACAACAGAAAAGAGTAAACTCACTTGTATTTTAGAGAGCGAGTGGACCCAAAGGTCTTTGTTGGGTTTGCCCGACGAGTCGGCCGTGAAGTTCAGAAGGGTTTCCTTGAGCGAGCGGCGACTCCGCGCGCGCTCCCACTCCTCTTGGGCTTCGCGCACGTCGCGCTCGAAGCGGGCGGCTTCGACATTTGGGTCCTCTTCGTCGAAGCCGACCGCCTCGTTGCAACCGCACTCCTCTCGCACACGCGCCAAATTCCGGTGAATCTCGCCGAAGACGAGGGCGGAGAGGAAGAAGAGCAGCACTTGAGTGACGCCCAGTTGTTTCCACGGGAAGGAGGTGGGCGGAGAGGTGGGAGAAGTCATTCGAACAGATCAGCTTGAGGTCATCGCCACGAGCAACAAAGAAACGATCGATGGATTCAATTCGTAATCGATCGATTGCAAACGAAAAAACTCGCGGAATTCCCGAAGCGAAGCCACTCGCTCGCTCGTGTGTTTATTCGCGCTCGCCTCGTTTGGCCGCCCGTCCGTCGATCCGAAGCCAACGGATCGAATTTCTGCTCTTTGGTGAGAGTTGGCCGTGAATGATCGCCTCGGCTTTTGCAAAGCGCTGCTTCGCGCGTTCTTCGTTGAGGAAAAAGAGGAGCTTGTTGAAAGGTCAGTCGACAACAAAAGAGCGCATGCATGAAACAAAAGAGACGACCGACTCGCTCGAAAGTCGACCCGAAATGCAAAAAGAAGCACTTCGACTATCCAACGAGCTTGACAACGACCATCGACTCCACATTGAGTTTGACGACTAAAAGTTCGTCCTTCGACCGGTACGTGGCAAGAACGATGAGATTCCAACCTTTTGTTTGCTTTCAGTCACTCGCTTCTGCTCACCTCCGATCGCTTGAGCTCCGCGGCGGCGGCGGCGATCGACGGCGAAGCGTTTGCGGGCGGTCATTCGATCACTTCTTTCTGCTGGTTCGAAATTGCGGACGCAGCGGAATGAACGCTCGCAAGAACTCTTTACCAACCAGACATTCTCTGGAACTCGCTTGTCGAACACGCGCCGGCGGGTTGCTGAAAAGCGAACGGCCGACTCGCAACAGCCGGACGTCTGCTGCTTCGCACAGGAGGCCTCTGCTCGAATTGCCCCCGATCAGGACGTGGAAAGAGCGAATTAGCGGGCATTCGCAACCGCCGACGATCCCCGAATGCAAACGATCTCGAGATCATTCGGTGGGAATGCGGCGTCTTCGTCCGGCTTCTCCTGATGTTCGGCAAGTCGTTGAAGGCGGCGAGGAGTGGAAATCTACGCCCCGCTCCACCGATCGCTCTTAAACAGCCGGCTACTCATTGGAACATTCCGTCGTTTTATCGGTCCATTGCAACGGTTTAATCGAAAGAAATGTTAGCGTGAAAGGGATGAAAACATGAACAATGCGAAGGATCTCGGTTGAACTCAATCGTCCTCGTCGGAGTCGATGACCATCCGGCGGCCGGCGGGGACGGCGGGCGCGTCTTCCTGCTCCTCCTCTCCGTCCGAATCGATCACCCGCTTGGAGTGGACGGCGGTCGGCTCTTCGGCCTCCATTTCGTCCACCTCGTCGCGCGTTTCCTCGTCGTCCGAAAGCACGACGCGCATCTGCGACTGCGATCCGAGCGGCGGGCGGTTCTCGCGGTCGGCCGACGGCTCTCGGGGCGGCGGCTGCGGCGAAACGCTGGAGGACGAGCAGGACTTCCGGCCGGCGGGCGGCGATCGCGGCGACGAAAGCGGCGAGTCGGCGGCGGGCACGTGCTCGCCGAGGTCGCTCATCGACAGCGACTTCAAGCTGGCGGCCGGGGACGCGGCGCGCTCCACGGCGTCCTCCTCCTCTTCGTCGTCGCTGGAGGCGGCGGGACTCGGCGACCGGCTCGTGATGAACGGCTGCTCGTCGAGCTTCGGCTTCTTCGCGCGCGACTTGCGGACGGCCTTCTTCTTCGGCCGCTCCACCGCCAGCCCCATGCGCTTCAACTGGCGGCTGATTTGGTTCGGGGTGCGCTCTTTGGCCAGATTGTGTTGAATGAACTCCAGGAGGGTGATTCCTGCAAGCAAGCAGTGATCGTGCCCGTCTTTAATCAAGGATTTCCACTCACCCTCGGGCTTGGTCTCCATGTCGTTGTATTGATGGTACAGCGTGCGCAGTTCCTCCTCCAACTCCTCCGTCCACGTGAGCTTCGCCTTGGCCTGCTCCTCTCTGCAATCGGAAGAGTTGAAGGACCAATGGAAGGGTGAGAACTCACTCGTAGGTCCCGTAGCCGTGCTCAATCTCCGTGCACTCGCGCACGGTCTTCGAGAAGAGCAGCTCGCAAATGAGGACGTTTCCGCGCTCTTTGTAGTGGGCGAAGAACTTCCGCAGCAGATGGTAGCCGAATTCGTAGAGCTCGAAGAATTTGTGCTTCTTGCGCATCTCCGGCGGACAGGCGCGCATTTCCGAGTCGAGCGCCGCAAACGTGCGGAACAACGTGGCCTGCAACCAAGTGAATGATGTAAAGAACGAGAGAATGAGCGGAGAACCGACCATGTACAAACGAGAGGGCGAGTTCAGTTGGAAGGCGAAGCGGTGGAACATTTTGAGGACCGCCTTGTTCAGCAGCGGCTCGTTCGTCTTGAAGTCCTTGAACACGAACGCGTACCTGCAATAAAGTGATGAGTGAAGGCGGAGAATGAAGGGCACCGACCAGTGGATGACGTCCGCCTTGGCGTAGCGGAAGATGTACTCGTTGAAGTCGAACTCGATCTCCGCAATCCGAAACTTCGGTTCGTCGTCGTCGCTCTCATCGGCGAGCGCCGCCTTCCGCCGCTCCTCGTCGCTCACGGACCGCAGGTCGGGATCCTCGGCCGGATTTTCGGCGTCGAAGGCGGCGGCGTCGTCGCCGTACGCGCGGCGCATCTCCGCGTCGAACTCGACGCCGATGTCCGCCATCTGCATGCCGAAGATCTCGCGCAGCAGCTCGCGGTCCTCGTCGGCCGTGTTCGCGTCGGCGCCGAACGTCGAGTCGGGCCACAGCACGCGCGCGGCGCGGAAGAGGCCGATCGCGTCGCAAATGCGGCGGCCGCGAAGGGCGCGTTGAATCTGCAGGACGGCGAACATCCTGAACGAGTGGGGTGGCCGAAAAAAATCAAAGCGGAGTGCTCACTGGTGTTTCTCGTCGGTCACCTGCAGGAGCGAGTTGATCGGAAACACGTCCGCCGTCGCCTCGATCTTCCCGCCGAGGACGTCGTCCACTTCGGCCGTCAGCGCGGTCCACAGCTCCGCCAGCTGCCGCTCGTCGAGAACGTCCGTTTTGGCCTGCTCGTTGGCCTCGACGAGCATCTCTTTGGCCTTGCGCTGCTCCTTCTTCTTGCGCTTGACCAATCGCTTGCGTTTGGCCACCTTGATCAGTTCGCCCTTCTTGATGATCCGCTCCAGCGTGAGGATGTAGAAGTGGTTGGCGACGATGAGGTCTTCGAGCAGCCGCCGCGTCATCCCGTCCGGCTTCAGCTGGCCGAGCGTCGTGTAGCCGAACTCGCGGTACTCCTCCATGTAGTAGATGGCGCGCGTCATGTACGCGAACGCCTCCTGATCGGCCGTTGCTTCGGCCTTCGACAGGGAGTGCAGCCTGCAACCGATGAAAGAACAGAAGTGGAAAGAAAGGGGACTTACAGCTGCATGAGCTCCTTGTAGGCGGAGATCGCGTGTTGGGCGCGGATGGCGTACGTCCGAATGTTGTGCTTGTCGCTGACCATCGTGTCAAAGTAGGTGCCCGTCTGCGAGATCACGTGGTTGAAGAAGTCGCGCGAGAAGACGCTGCCGATCTGCAAAGACGGCCGTCAATCACTTTCGTTCCTTCTTTGCGAATACCTTGGCGATGGACATCTTCGAGAGGCGAATGAACTGCAGCACGTACTCGCAAAGGAAGAAGTAGTTGACGTCGCTGTACGCGAGAATCCCCTGCTTGTTGTTGGCGAACGCCTGCAATCCACTCGTTTCGTTCCGACGTCTTCTACCCGCCCGCTCACCGTCTCCCGCGTGGTCTTCATGAGGCGATCGAAGGAGTTGTTGATGAACTCGGTGGAGAAGACCTTCAGCAACGCGCACACGCTCGCCGGCGCGTTCTTGTTCGGCTTGAAGAGGGACTCCAGCTCGTTGCGGATGCGAAAGCGTTTGGCCGTCTTGCGCGACTGCTTCCGCGGCCGGAGCACATCGAGCGGGCTGTTCACTCCGATCCTGAGCAGGGGAATGAAGGATGAAGAGAAAGGCAGAGGAGAACTCACTTCCCGACAATCACCTCCTTGTCCGGATTCAACGCCGCGTTCTTCATCGTGTAGTTGCCGCCCAGGAAGGTGCGAGTCGACCGTTGCGCCCTGCACGTGAAGAAGTCGAAGAGAAGAACGAGGAAGAACTGACCGTTTGGCGGCGACCATCGCCTGCTCGTGCTCCAGCGTCTCCCGCAGCTCTTCCTCCTCCAGCCGCTTCTCCTCTTCGGTGCGGATCGCTTCGATCGTGGCGACCTTCTCGCAGTCCTGAACACACGCCATTCGAACGAAAGAAGTGGACGGAAGAGCTCACGATGCAGCGGAAGAGAAGCGAGAGAATGGACATGATGTGAACACTCAACTCCTTCTCCATCCGATCGCAGCCGATCCGCATCAACACTTGCGGCATTTCGGTCGAGAGGAACGAGTGGATCATCCGCTCCTTCGTCGACGGAGCGATCGACGGAGCCTGCAAGCGCGAAGAAGTAAGAGGAACGAATGGACGCCCTCACCTCGGACGAAATCGGCCCCTCCATTCCGATGGAGAAGATGTAGCGAATGAGCATGACGATCCGATCGACGACCGTCTTCTCCGCTTCGGGTCGGTCGGTCCACTCCTGCAAGCACGCAAGTCCACAGCCATTCGAGCATTCAACCCGCCTTGTCGTAGTATTTCGTGAGGAAAGCGGCCAGCTTCTCGAAGATCCGCTTGCCGGTGAACGCCTTCAGGCAATCCACGAGGTGGCGCTCCAGCTCGCAGTACACGTGCATCGCGTCCTTGGCATCGGCGTCGGGCAGCTTGCCGCCGAACGCGAGCAGCGCGGGTTGGCAGAGGTTGGCCGTCAGCCTGCAAGCAAGCACGAAGCGAATTCAACCGTTCCTCATCTCTGCAATGGAAACCAACCGAAGGGCCAAATTGAAGAGCTCGTCGTTGGTGTCCGGCGACGTGAGGATCGGCACCAAATCGTTGCGCACGATGTTGCGCGCCAGGCAGATGCGCCGCGCATCGAGCGTCTCGTTGTCGTTGTGCAGGTAGCGAATTAAATCGTGGACACTCGCTGAAATCGCGCAAATTCATTTCGTTCATCCCGCTCATCGAAACGAACCGTAGCAGTCGGGCTCCGCGTAGTAGACGTTGTTCTCCAGATAGCCCAGGCTGGAGACCGTCGCCTGAATGACCTTCTCCATCGTCGACGATCCCATCGCTGGACGAACCGACGGACAGCCGGCGGAGAAGCGGGCGGCAGGCGACTCGAACGGAATTTGGGCGGGAAAGCGGCGAGCGTTTTAGAGGACGGAGTTACCGCCCAATCGATTTCTTCTTCGATGCACCTCTTCATTTTGCACTTCTTTCGAGATTCTTTCGGCATAAATGAGAATCGAATGATACTACTGCGTTGTGAAGGACAAACACAGACGTCGGCTTGCGAATCTGCAGTTCTCGCTTGTTGCAACTCTTTGTGATGAGTAAGAAGAGGCCTCTCGGAGTGCTCTTATGAAAAGAAGTGGGTTTATTGCTTGTGCACTACGCTCTTCAACAAACGGGCGATGATGATCAGTAGCTGAAGTAACCGACTGCTCTTTGCCTCGCATGACAGCGAACATACGCGAGGATCTCGCACTTGAATTCGAACTCGACTGAAATCCCGGCACTCAATCGATCCAACGAAGGCTTCCGCTTGCCCAGCTGGAAGAGATTCACGGCTTGGCAGTCGCGTTGAAGACAAGCGGCCTTCCACTCGTCGATGTCCTGCAAACGAAACAAATCTTCTCTTGCTTCATCCCCTTCGGACTCACTCGAACTTCGTTGATCTTTCTCTTTTTATACTTCCGCATTGATCTCTTTTCCGCGCATTCCCAAGAGCTTCTTCCTTTTTACGCTGATCTCGAGACTTCTTTGCTGCTGCTGCTGCTGCTGCTGCATGTGAATAAAAGCGGTCCGACGAGATGGAAGCGAATGCAATTAGCAACAGAAAGAAGCTGATAAGAAGCCAGAGAGCGGTGCTGGTCATCGTTCTATTTCGAGCAGAAACAAGAGGGCAGAAAGGAAGCCGCAAGTCCGGTTGTTACTCTCACTGATCGTTCGGAATGCTCCGCTCAATCACGGCACTCATCCTCGTGTTGTTCTTGTGCTGGAAAATCGAGAGCGCTCGTCTGGTCGGTCGGCAGCACCGAAAAACGGCGGCCGAAGTGCGCGAACTCAACCGAGCGGTCCGCGCGCACTCCCGCTCAAATTTCGTCGTCGGATTTCCGGGTTCGCTCTATTCACAGCCATTCGATAACTTCTTTTGGATGCAGACAACCCGATCCTGACGTCGATTCGAGTGGGGACACCTCGTAATCAATTCTTTCATCGTTTTGGTCGTTCTAACTGCCTTCTTCAGCAAAAACCTTCTGGGTGGCGGTGGAGAGCGGGGCGGACGACTTGTGGCTTTTCGATCCCGCCTACCCGAACCTCGATCCTGACCAGAGTGTTTACAACGTCAGGTAGGCAGCAGAAGGAAGAGGAGTGACTACTTATTTGCTCTGTTTGAAGCGACTCGTCCACGGGCGCCGCGGTCGGTGACTTCAACGAAACGTCGGAGGATCGCGGTCTGTTCGGCGTCGCGTACACGGACGTCCTCGACACTGTGGGCACTCCAGCCAGTCCAGCATAAGCAACCATTGATTCTTCTTCAGAACTTCGCCTCATCGTTCACGCAGGTCTTGGGAGCGGTGCGGGGCTCGACGGCCGCCGGTTGGACGAATCCGCAGTTCGAATTCGACGGCGTTCTCGGTTTCTCCATCGATCTTGCCTGCTTTTAATTCCAAGCTGCAGGGTTGTCGTGGATCCCGCACGATGCCGCCGGCTTGAACGCCTCCTCGTCGCCGATCCTCAACCTCCTCGCCCACCTGCCGACCGCCTCGTCCTCCCGTTTATTTGTCCTTTGGCTCGAGGAGTTCGCTTCGCTGCTGACAATCCAATCATTAACTTCTCGCTTGCAGCGGGACGATCGCCGAAGTCGGGCGCTTCTTCAAGTTCGTCGTGACGTTCGGCGAGGCGCCGGCCGACTTGTGCGACGTCCCGAATTTCCGCTTCGTTCCGCTCGCCTTCGACCGACCGACCGAAACGCTGGGCTTCGTCGTCGATGCGTTCGCCACCGGCTCGTACACGAACGGGACGGCGATGAGCGCGAAGGTGGACACCGGGCTGCCGTTGATCCTGGCGCCCTACGACCAGTGGCTGGGCATCTTCTACGAGATTCAACCCGACTATTCGTGGTCCTTCCGTTCACTGCTTCCTTCTCTTCATTCCTTTCTGCTGTAGGGAACTGGACGTGTACACGGTGGCGTGCTTCGCGGTGCACATGTTCGACGATTGGGTGTTCACGATCGGCGGGCGCGAGTACCGCGTTCCCCCCACCGCCTACATCGCTGATGTCCTTGATCGATTCTCCTCCTTTCAATCCTTTCGATTGCTTGCAGCTGATGCTCGGGGACGACACGTGCGTGGTCCTCTTCAATCTGTCCGATGGGGAGCTCTACGGCGACCAGTGGGGCTTCGGGAATCCCTTCCTCACGCAATTTTGCCACTACTTCGACGTCGACCGGCAGCAGATCGGGTTTGCGCCCGCCTTCAGCGAGGTCCCGCAAACAACGATCGCTGCCGCGAGCGGGAAATGATTGGTTTTGATGGAATAAATCGATTGGACAGTGGAGTGCAAGAGCTCTAACTAAACGAAAAAAGGAAAGCTTGCTCGTTTGCGATCAAAATGTTCGTCTCGCCTGATGAATCACTCCCGACCGCATCGATTTGTTTATTCGACGGCCACCGCCGTCCACTCGCCGTTCGGCAGTCGCCTCGAATGTTCTCGAATCGTCCAGCAACCTCGAGAAACAAATGGAAGAGAGAAGAACGCCTGCCTCGGGTGCAAAAAGACCGCCCATTCACTTCCATCCGCCTCTCCACTCGCCGCTTCCAGTCAGTCGCCTGCGGGCCGCCGTTCGGCGCGGACGGCCTTTTTGCAACACTCGGAACACTCGCCGATCTTTTGCCTTTGTACGCGCCCCCGAATTGCATCATTTCGGTTGCGAAAGAGAAACAAACGATGCATTGATCGTGATCGTGGAAGTGCGCAATTGATGTCGGATTGCAATTAAATTCATTCAGGCCACCCTCACACCACCACCGCCTTCTTGTCCTCCATCCATCGTTGCTGCAATGGGCAAGTCCAAAGGTGTGTTCTTAACAAATGTTCTCTCTATCGGTTGATTCCTGCGTTCAGAGAAGAAAGCTCGCGAATGGGAGATTCTCGTCCGCTCTCTCGAGAAGATGGGGCTGGATGCGGACGATCCAGACGACTTGAAGGTCCGCAATCTGCTCACCGACATCGGAGCAGACGACGAACATGTGAAGGCGATTGCCCACATGATGACGCCGATTCGCAAAAACAAAGTGCGTGATTGTCCTTGATTGAATGTGGGAAAACGAGTCAGGCCTCTGATTACCGTAAAATCGAAAACAAACGACCGTAATCAGTCAAAATAGAAATACTGCCAACTGTCCTAATGCCGTCCGTTTAGTTAGTCAACAAATATCTATGGAAGATGCAAGGCGGGCACGACTACCGCCTGCAGATCATGCAGACATACCAAATCGATTCGCCCCGAGATGAGAATTTCGACAAAAATATCGGAAATCAGTAAGCGATCCCAACGAGAATAGAACACTTCTTCCATCTTCAGCTACTTGCTGTGGCATGGAACCACGAAGAACAATGTTTACGCGATCTTGAAAGACGGATTCCGCTGGGCGTTCGCATCGGTGCGTTCGACCACTCGTCCATTCTAATCACATTTTCTGCAGGAGAACGCCATGTATGAAAATGGAATATATTTTTCCAATTGCGTGACGAAGGCGGCCGGCTACATCAGCGAGAGTCCGTTCAAGTTCGCCGGAGGAGCAGACGACGGAAGCGTCCGACCGAACGTCCGCACGGGCTACCTTTTCTTGAGCGAGGTGGCGCTCGGCAAGATGTACGAGTACATGGACGGCGAACACGACGCGAAGCTGCTGCTGAACGGCGCGGACAGCTCCTACGGGAAGGGCAGCAACCGCCCGTCTAGCTGGAGGTAAGCGACTCTTTCTTGCCTTCATCATTGATTGTTCGTTCTTGCAGGAGCGTGCAAGAAAGCGGCTCGGCGTTCAAGGTGCCCGTCGCCCCGCTGAAGTTCGTCCAGAAGCTCCGGCTGCACTACGACGAATACGTCGTGTACAGAGCCACGCAGATCCGCCACAAGTTCCTCGTGAAAGTGGCCGTGCTCCCGAAATATTGATCTAATCGATGAAATATCGATAGAATTTCATGTTTCAATTGCTGCATATTTTTTAATTGAATGTTTCATGCTTGTAGTGAGTAGAAATGATGGGACTCGTCTGTTGGAGTCTCCATAAACCACGCGGTCACCCCACTTTCTCTTCGGTTTATCCTCCCTCCTCAACGAAAGCAAATCAGTGGACGAACACACGAGCGATGGCCGAAATCAAGACGGCGAGCAGGAGAGCCGGCTGGAGAGCGACGGCGGGCGCGAACGAACCAAGAGACATCTTTTGAGGGCACAATTGGGAGACGTTCCGGTCGGTCCAGCTCGAAGTCGCCGGCGCGTTGCACTCGTCCTTTTCGCACACGTCCACTCGTCCTTTGCGGCCGCAGTGAGTCCCGCTCGGTTGTCTGCAACGAGCGAACGAATGGGAGAAGTGAGGAAGCAGAAGGTGGGGGAACTCACTTGATGGAGCGATCGCACGAGTAGAGCGCCTCCTCGTCGCCGGCCAGCTTTCCGACTTCGCACGAGAAGCAGAATGGATCCTTCCAAACGGTGGGCGTCCGCTGGAACGTCTCGTTGACGTTCGTGAAGCACGTGAGGCGGCCGACCGGGTGGTGGAACGTCTCGTCGAGCAGCTCCTTCGTGTTGCAGCCGTCCGTGATGCAGCGGCAGTCGGTCGTCCCATTGAACACCTTGCAGCCGACGTAGGGGCTGAACGGAAGAAAGGTGAACGGAAAAGAGAAGGAGAACTCACGTCTTGAGTGCCCGACGATCGTGACATCCCGCCACCGTCGTCCCGTTCTCCCATCGGTGGACCCAGCAGTGGAAACAACCCTTGGCGATCTCGTTCACCGCGTCGCCAATGGTCGCGTTCCACACCTGGCAGTTGACCGTCTTTAGCGGCGGGTACTCCGGCGATTGGGCGGCCGCGACGAGCAGAAAGAAGCCGACGAGAAGCAGCGAGCGGAACATGGCGGCGGCGGGCGGGCGGAGCGGACGGGCGGCTTCCGATCGACTGACGGCGAGCCGAATGAGCGGCGCAAGGAAGAAAGAAAATCCGGAGAGGTTCATGCAAATGCGAGTTCGTTTTGTTGCTCGTCGCAAACCTACAAATGAGCGAGTAGTAACGAGCGACAGCTCTCTCATCGCAATAAGCCTTCCGCGCATCCGACTCTCGCTTTTCGACGACTGGCTTGCTTCATTCCGACTACCCAGCTGATCATCGCCCTTGCTCGTCCCGTTCGAAACCGAACAGAAAGAGTGATCAATGGCGCCTGCTGGAACCGATTTGTTTGCTCGCGGCCGGCTCGTCGGTTCCTCAACCCGCTGGGCGTCTTTTCCTCCGCTTTCTGCTCGCTTGTTATCGCCGCTTCCCACCCGTACGCTCGAGGAGGAAGAAACGAGTGGAATGAAATCACTGAATCGATCAAACTGCCCCAACTTCGTCTTACACCGGTTCTTGCGCTGCATTTCTTTCTCGGTCGAGTGACCGAACGGAGCTGTCGATCATGCTTCGTTTCGGCCGCTTCCGCAAAAAGAGAATTCTGCTCGGCTTTCTGTCTTTCGCTTTCTTCACTGCTCTCTTCCTGCTGGTCTACGAGAACGAACAGGCGAGGAGCATCGACTTGCGAGTGGACTCTTTCGATGACGTGAGTTCCGCTGGTTCTTTGCGTTACTTTCGCCGTTTAGCGCGCTAGCCGGGAATTCCACTTCCTCTCCTTCCTACGCAATGAAAATCGGAAGAGAACGACGACCTCTGCATTGAATGGCTCGTGCAGTGCCCGGACGACAACGAGCGACATTCGGGTACTTCCACCTCCTTGCTCACCCCATGCTCTTCTTCTTCCTTTAGATGCAAGACCTCTACGATCGGCTGTCTTTTGACGACAAACGAGGCGGCTTTTGGGAGGCGCCGTTCGACGTTCCGCTCGACGAAGCCGCCGAACCGCCCAGTCGGCTGGAAGTGATCGTCGTGCCGCACTCCGTTCGTTCCCCGCCGCCTTCCTTTCACTTCTTTCCGGCGTTCAGCACTGCGATCCCGGCTGGAAGGACACGTTCGAAGGCTACGCCGCCACAACCAATCGGATTTTGGACGCCGCGCTCGCCGAACTCGAAGCGAACGCCGATCTCCGCTTCATCTTCGCCGAGATCGCTTTCTTTGAGCGCTGGTGGGCGGGACTCGCGGCCAGCGAACAAAAGCGAGTTCGCAGGTTTCTTTCCGCCTACTACTCGGTCACTCCCGCCTTCTTTGCAGCCTTCTGCACGGCGGGCAGCTGGAGATCGTCACGGGCGGGTGGGTCATGAACGACGGTTCGTTTTCGCCTTTCTCTCACTCATTTCCGTTCAGAAGCGAGCTCGCACGTGTTCTCGATCGTGATGCAACTGTTCGAAGGCCACGAATTCCTCCGCAACGAGCTCAACTTCACGCCCACCGCCCACTGGTCGATCGACCCGTTCGGCTTGAGCGCGGCGATGGCGCGCGTCGTGCACGAGAGCGGCCTGCGGAACGCCGTGATCCAGCGAGCCCACTGGGCCGTCAAGAGGCACCTCGCGCTCGCCCGGCAGCTGGAATTTCGGTGGCGGCCGATCGAAGCGGCCGGGGAGGCGGGCGGCGAGTTGCGCACCCACCTGCTGCCCTTCCGCTCGTACAGCGTCGAGTCCTCGTGCGGGCCCGATCCCAGCGTTCGTCCTCCACTCTTCTCCACTAATCGCTTCTTCTTTCGTTCAGGTCTGCTGCCAATTCGACTTCCGCTACCTGGGCGCCGATGCGAATCGCTGCCCGCCCGCCTTCCCGTCGGGCCGCCAGTCGCCCGTCCGCGAGATCTCGGCGGAGAACGTCGCCGAGCGAGCCGCTCTGCTCGTCGACCAATGGCGCCGCAAATCCCAACTGTTTCGCGCCAATTCGCCGCTTCTCGTCCCGTTCGGTGACGACTTCCGCTTCGACACGCGCGCCGAGTGGGCGGCCCAGCACGCGAACTACGGGCGCCTCTTTGCGCACGTGAACAACCGGACGGAATTTCGAGTTCACGCCCGCTTCGGCACCCTCCGCGAGTATTTCGAGCTCGTGGACGAGAAAGAGCGGAAGGGAGAGCTCGAGCAACTGCCCTCGTTGAGCGGCGACTTCTTCACGTACGCCGATCGCGCGGATCACTACTGGAGCGGTTCGTTCGCTCCTCCTTTCTTTTGATTCCTTTGAAGGTTTCTTCACAACCCGGCCCTTCTACAAACACATGGACCGAACGGTGCAGCATTTCGTGCGCGCCGCCGAACTTCTTTTCGCGTTCGCCCGCTGGTCGACGGCCGCCGAGCGGGCGGAGTGGGCGGCGGACGCGCTTTTCGAGCGGCTCGTGGGGGCGCGCCGTTCGCTCGCCCTCTTCCAACACCACGACGGCATCACGGGCACCTCGCAGCGGTTCGTCGTTGAGGATTACGCCCGCAAGTGCGCTGCAGATGATTGAATTCGAACGAATTTGTTCAACTGATTGTAGACTGCTGGCGGCGATCGAAGACTCGCTGCTCATCGTGCGGAACACCACCGCCTTGTTGTTGGGTTTGCCGCCGAGTGCGGAGCTCCGCCACGACCACGAGTTCCGAATGGACGAGTTGCCGCAGAAGCTGGAGATTCCGGTTGGGAGGTTCGTTCTATTCACTCCTCTCCAATCTTTCGCTTGTTTCCAGCACTCTCTTCCTGTCCAACACTCTCGCTCACGCACGAGACGAAGTGGTGTGCATTCGGGTGTCGTCGCCGAACGTCCGCCTCCACCGGCGAGGAGGCGGGCGGATCGAACAGCAGCTGCAGCCGATGATCGAAGCGCAAGACGGGCAGCTTGTGGCCAAGCCGAACGAATTCGATTTGTGCTTCCGGGCGCGCGTCCCGCCGCTTGGTTTCGCCCGTTTCGAAGTGCGCGAGGCCAACGGAGATTCCGAGGAGCAGCGAGTGGATGTTCGGGTTTCTGCCGCTGTTGATCACTCGTGCGTTCACTCCTTCCACCTGCTTCGAGTAATGCACGTGCTTTTGTCGCTTTCAGCTCTTTCCCGACAGCTCGAGTGTTCGGAAGCGGCGAGGCGCCCCGCTTGTCGAACCGCTTCCTGAACGCCAGCTTCAACTCACAAAACGGCTACTTGCAGGTCTGTTCACACTCTTACCTTCTCCAAATCGCCTCGTTTAGTCCGTGGAGCACAGCGGCGGGATTCACACGAAAATCGAAACGTCTTTCGTGCACTACGGGGCGCGTCGCCACAACCTGGTGCGCGCAATTCGAGACATGGACTCGCTTTCGGGCGCCTACTTGTTCCAACCGGACGGCCACGCCCGACCGCTTCGGACCGCCCGGCCGGCGTTCGTGCTCCTCGCGGGTCCTCTCCGCCAAACGCTCGTGCACGCGGGCCCCACCGGCAAGCGGATCCACCACGAAGTGCAGCTCGACTTCAACTCCGAAGCGCTCGGAGTCGTGAACCGCGTGGACGTGCGGGAGGAGCGGAATTTCGAGTTGGCTTTGCGCTTTGAAGCCGCCGATTTAACGACGGAAGACGAGCAGTTCTTCACCGATTCCAACGGGCTTCAGGTGAGCGCTCTACTCAGCAATCAAGCCTCTTGTTGGTTCAGATGGTGCGGAGGAAGCGAGTCGCCCACCTGCCGCTCGCCGGCCACTTCCACCCGATGGCCGCCGCCGCGCTGCTCGAAGCGAACGGGCGCCGCTTTTCGCTCGTGGCGCGGCAGGCGGCGGCGGTCGGCAGCGTGCGCGTGGGCCGGCTGGACGTCGTGCTGGATCGGCGGCTGGAGCAGGACGACGGGCGAGGGATGGGCGCCGTTCGTCCACTCCTCCTTCCACTCACTCGCTCCTCTTGTTTCTGCAGGGAATCCTCGATAACCGGCCGACGGAATCGCGCGTTCGGCTCCTCTTCGAGCGGGCCGACGGCGAGTGGGCGGCGGGCAACGAAGCCGCCTACTTGAGCCGCGCGGCCGTCGCCCATTCGGCCGCCCTCCTCCATCCGTTGGACGTTCTCTTCGCTCCTCGAGCGATTGGATCGGTCGAAGCGGCGGACGAGTGGAGCGCCTTGAAGCGGCCGTTCCCCTGCGACGTCCACCCGCTCGCCTTCCGCAATTCCGCCCATTCGGACGACCAGCGAAGGACGGCGCCCGCTCGGGAGTTCGCCCTCGTTCTGCAACGTTTCGGGCGGGATTGCGCCACAAACGGGCAACAACCGGCCGATTGCGAAGAGACCGACGGGCACGTGAGTCACTCGGAGGAGTAAACGTCTCATTGATTTCTTTGTTTGTTGCAGTTCGACTTTGCCGCTTACTTTCGCTGGCCGACCGCTTCGATCACGCCAACCTCGCTAACGGGCCTCCACGACCGGGCGGAGGAGGTCACGAGTGTCCGCTTGAAACCGATGGATCTCAAGACCGTGCGGGTTCGCTTCTAGGCGGCTGTTGCCTGTTGTTGTTGGCGGGTGATAAACGGATGAATGCAGACAAATAAGCCAGTGAAATAATAAAGGTCCGCAAGAATCGTTGACAACCCCGAGTTCCCAATTTTTGCTCAGGCAGTTGACAAAAAATCACGCAAAGTGAAAAATCGTGACGATTTTGCACTTTGCGTCAAAAGTCGTCACGATTTCTCACATTCTGTGCAAAATCGTCACGATTTCTTACATTTTGTGCAAATTCGTCACGATTTTTCACTTTGCGTCAAAAATCGTCACGATTTCTCACATCTGTCAAAAATCGTGACGATTTTTCACTCAGCGTCAAAATTCGTCACGAATTTTCACTCTGCGTGATTTTTCGTCGGAAATTTTGTCAATTGCGTAACTTTTGATCATCTCGGGGTTAGGATCTCTTGCCGTTTCTCCCCCCCTCTCCACTAAGAGGTTGCTTTTGCTGTTGCTCCCCCACCACCACCTGCGTGGCCGCGTGAACGCGCTTTTGCGGTTGCTCCCCCCTCCCCAGAAGCGTGTTTTTGGCCTCCCCCACCTGCGCGGGAACCGACGCTTTTGCAGTTGCTCCCCCCCTCGATTTTTGGGTAAATAAGCTTGGCTTAGCCTGACGAAAAGAGCAAAAGGGGTGTGTGTGTGTTGTCATTATTAGACAGTGGTGTGACAGGTTCCGCAACGATTTTCTACGTTTTGGCATTGTGTTTCACCAAAAATCGAGGGGGGGGGGGCAACTGCAAAAGGTGGTCGGGGGGGGCAACCGCAAGAGCTGCCGCGCGGGTGGGGACGGCGAGGGGGGGGGAGCAACCGCAAAAGATCGCCAGGGGGGGAGCAACTGCAAGAGCTGGTGGGAGGGGGGGGGGGAGAAACTGCAAGACATCCCGGAAATTTTGTGTTTTGGAACATAAACACCGTTCCAACGCCATTTTTTGCTTTTTGTGCGTCTAAATTTCGTCGAAATGTTGCTAATATTTTGCATAATGTCAAAAAATCACAATCTTTGTTCAATTTTTTGTTGTCAAAACACATTGAAACGCTAATTTACAAAAATCTGACATTGCGTGAAAATCAAAATCAAGCAGAGGAAAAATTCGTCACAAATTTTGACGCAACGTAAGAATTCGTGACGAATTTTGACGCTGAGTGAAAAATCGTCACGATTTTTGACAGATGTGAAAATTCGTGACGATTTTTGACGCAAAGTGAAAAATCGTGACGAATTTGCACAAAATGTAAGAAATCGTGACGAATTTGCACAAAATGTGAGAAATCGTGACGACTTTTGACGCAAAGTGAAAAATCGTGACGATTTTTGACGCAAAGTGAAAAATCGTGACGACTTTTGACGCAAAGTGAAAAATCGTCACGATTTTGCACAAAATGACATATTTTGTCAGAAATTTTGTCATGACCGCTTTAACTTGGGGTTGTCAACGATTCTTGCAGACCTTTATTATTTCACTGGCTTAAATCTTTGTTGCAAAAGAAGGAGCAAACACGGGTCGCTGTCGCAATAAGTGGAAGGAAGTGACCTGTCGAACCGCGCAAGTAACTGTTTGATCAACGCTGATCAACACCCGCCCGTGTGGTTGATAAAACCGAGCGGGGAGCTCTTTTCCGCTTCTTCGTTGCTCGCTCTTTCTCGTATCAAACCGATCGAATGCACTTCCTTCTCACCTTTTTTTTGCTTTTCTCGAGCGCCTGTGCCCGCCGGGTCGAGCTGAAAGCGGGCGTGATCGAGGGCTTCTCGGTGGAGTCGAACGGGCAGACGGTCGATGTCTTCAAGGTTCCACTCATTCTCTCTTCTTTCGCGTTCACTGGTTTCTGCAGGGAATCCCGTTCGTGGAGCCGCCACTCGGCGACCTCCGCTTCCGCGCGCCCCGCCCGCCGTCCGCGTGGTCGGGCGTGCGGAACACGACCGAATACGCGCCTCCCTGCATGTCGATCACGCTGCTCACCTCCTCGCCGCAGGGGCCGATCAACGAGGACTGTTTGTATTTGAATGTCTTCGCCGATCGTCGCTGTTTGGTTTGTTCCTTCGGCATTGCTTTCGTCAGTTGATTGCAGGAGAAGAAATGCCCGATCTTCTTTTTCGTACACGGGGGTGAGTAAAGAACAAGGTGTTGACTGGCCTGCGACAGGTTGGCGGCTCGTTTATTCACTCAGCAGGGGCAAGTACAAAGGAGGAAGGGAACGAGCCAATGGCTCCGGTCACAGAGAGGAGAGACAACAGACCCGTTCTTGCAGGTGACTTCTACTACGGCTCGGCCGTTCTGTTCAACGACACGGAGATCGTGCGGAAGTACGCGAGCGACGAGATCGTGTTCGTGATCGCCGCCTTCCGGTTGGGCATCTTCGGCTTCACCGATCTCGGGCACGAGCTGCCGGACGCCTCGTACAACAACGGGATGCTCGGTAAGAAGAAAACAAGCGATTACTCTTCCCACTCGATCTCTAGACATCCTCGCCGCTCTCCGCTGGGTGCAGCAAGAGGGCGAGAAGTTCGGCGGCGATCCCACGCGAATCACCGTTTGTCCACTTGTTGTCTTCAGCATTCTTTCCTTCCTTTTTGAGGCCTACGGTCCATCGGGCGGTGCGTCCACAGTTGAATGCCTTCTCGCCTCGCCCGCAGTGGAAGTCGGAGCGATCACTCGGGCGATTTTGATCAGCGGGGCGGGTTCGCTGCGGCCGCACGCCAACCGGCAGCTGAGCCGCGCGGTCAGTCGGGAGGTGAACGTGAGCAACAAGCAGAGATCTCCGCACTCAATCCTCGCTTCCAGTGCACGAACGAGGACCCCGCAGAGGAGCTCGCGTGTTTGCGGCGCACTCCCGCCCGAGCGCTCAGTTTGGCCGCCCAGCGGAGCGAAAGCGAGTGGATCGGAATTTGGCCGCAGACGGATGGCCGGCTGTTCACCGAGCGGAGCTTCGGGCGGCAGATCGAGCGCACGTGGAAGGCAGGACCGATTGGATTCTTCCTACTTGCTTCTCATCCCTTCCCTCTTTCAGCCCACGCCGCTGCTGATCACGGACACGACGATCGAGAACGCGCTTCTTCGGCGGGGCCGCTCGATGCCGCAAATGTGCGCGTGGTTCTTTTCGGCGTTCGGCTTCGAGGCGGCGGCCACCGCGGAGGAGTGCGGCCGCGTCTACGAAGCGACCGGCCCGGCGGAGATCACTCGCGACGCGATGCACGCGTTCGTCGTTCGATTGGCCGCCTTCAACGCGCGCCGCGGACAACCCGCCTACTTGGGCCTCTTCGCGCAAGTGAACCACTCGAAGCACGCGGACGACCTCACGTACCTCATCGGATTGCACCCCATTGCGAGGATGACGGAGAACGACCGGCTGATGGACGAGTGGTACCCCCGCATGATCAAGAACTTCATCAAGGGCGGTCCGCCCGTCGAAGGTGAGTGCGGGCAGTGGGGCGTTCGGTTGAACACACCTGCTTTGATGTCCTTGTTGATCGAACATGGTGGAAAGGAGAGGGCTCTTCTTGGGGTTGCTGACGGCCATCCAAATGTGTGACCAAACATTCCATTAGATCCTCCAGCACTGCCGCTCTCCACTCCCTCATTCTTTCGTTTCGTTGCAGACTGGAAGCCGGTGGACGCGGAAGGGCGCGGCTTCTACCGAATGAACTTCGAGCTGGAAGACGCGGCGGCAGAGGCGGACGGCGAACGGCGCTTCAAGGAGCGGCCGCACTTCGTTCCGGGCGGCGTTTTCGACCGGCCGGCCGTCGAGTTTTGGAATCGCTACCTGCAGGAGGTCGACGACGAGGCGAGGCGGTCGGGCGGCCGGAAGATCGGCAAGCTGCTCGCTCAAGACGGGACGCCGGCGGTCGAACGGCGGGCGCCCTCGTCGAACCGCAAATGGATTTCCGATTGGACGACAGCGGCCAGCCTGATCGTCGTCTTCGCTGCTGCTCTCATTCTGGTGAGTTCTGCTTCGAATCCGAACGATTGCTTCTTTTTAGGTCGTAACGGGCGCCCGGATGTTCGTCCGTTGCCGTCAGGACAAACGGCGAGTGCGGCGGATGGCCGACGAGCACCGGCGAATTCTGGACGCCGCCACGGCTACTGCTCGTTACGTTCAGTAACTGGTGTTGTGCTCATGCTTGATGGATAAAATGAGTTTATTCCTAAGAACAAACACCCTGCTACAGTCAGCAGTCGGTTACTCAAATGCACAACGCAATCGACGAGAACTAGCAGACATTTCGGTCGAGGACAAAGCGAAGGACCGTCGAGTCCACTCGTCCCTGGGCGACTAACAAAACTTCACTGCCCAGCCGTTCGTATTCTTCGAGCAGTTCCTCGTCGAAATCTTCAGTTGCATGCAAAAAGTCCGTGCGTTCAGCAAAGAAATTTTCTGTGATGAACAGTGCGTTCGTATCCGAACTAAAAAAATAAAATTAGAGTATTTGATGAGGAATGAAGAGAACCGCACCTCATCGTCTGCCCGCGGAATGCACCATCTTTCCATTCGGATTCCGTCCAATCGAACGCCCGTTTCTTTCGCCCACTCGACGAGGAGGAGGGCGCGATCGACCACAATCTTTAGGGCGTTCGAAAGATCGTCCAGCGGCTGAACAGATGATCAAAAAATAAACCAAAGGAATGAAAAAAAACCGTTTGTTTGTCGCAGAGGCAAAGTGAGCGGAATTCGACCCGCACAACAAACGTTTCGTTCAACGAGCGAAGGTTCCCAAAGGCCAATTTGAGCTCCCGAGCTTCCTCATCGCTCCACGGCAGATTCACAAGACCGTTCGATTGATCGTCGCAGATCTGGGCGGGTGTTTCAGCGTCGTCAATTCTTCCAAGATCCAGGACGACTTGCTGAACGAAATCATTTCGCTCAACGCTGGAATAAAGAGATGATTGTGAAGGAAGCAAGCCATGAACAGATGCTTACGGTCCATGTGCAACGATCAGATCCGTGCCCATTGCAACTTCAATCACGCGAGCGGGTGCGCAGAAGAGAGAGCCGACAGCTGTGCGTGTCAATCGATTAGAAGAAGATATTGCACGAAAGAAAAGCTCACACGTAAATTGCTCCGTGTCGGTCATGCTCGCCCGCACTCGTTCCATTGGGACCGCTTGCAGCTTGGGCAGGAGACACAAGTCATGGATAGAAGAATGGCTGAAATCGACGACTCGCGCGGGCAGCGCCTCACGAAGCAAGTGGACGAGCCAGGCCGAACGGTCCGAACGGAAGATTCGCAGGTCGATCGCTTCCAGACGGAAAAAGTCTGGTGAGAGTTGATAAAATTCGTGCCCCATCGAATAGACCGACCGTTGAGCGTAGACAACACTCGAGTCCAACTGCGCATTAAAAAAGAAGTCGGCAGAGACAAGTCCGCAACGCCAACGTGCACGCCAACTGTCCGAATATCTTGTCGAACGATCCGCAGGAGACGCAGAAAAGAGCCGCTCGGAACGTGGTCCTCCGTAAGGCAGACGGAGAAGGGCGAGCGCCAAACGGAGGAGAATTGTATCGGATTCCCGGTGCTCAGCTCGATTCTCAGCGCCTCCGATCCTTCTTGTTCGCTTTGATGACGGCGTGCACGGAAGAACGTGGAAAGGAAAGAGCGAGAGCAGAAGAAATGCCGCAAATTTCGCAACCGGAAGGCCGCCCAAGTTTGCTCGTAATTGGGATCCGAGGGATCGCTCGGTTGGAGCCCGTGGTCGAAGCATAAGGCGCCCATCACAATCGACCATTGAGCGTCGCCCTTCAGCTTCGGTTTCAGCGAAAGCCTCGGCTTCTTCACAACAACCGAAGCTTCGGCATTGTCCGGCATGTTGGGGCAGAAAGAAACAAGAGGGTAGCGACTGGCCGTTGTGGGCAGCGCGTGAGGAGTGAATGCGAGGAGAACCCAACGCTCCCTTGCGTTCTTGCTCTTTGACCCCCCAACGAACGCCTTCTTTCTCATGACCGCGAGGAGTTTGTACGTGCGCAACTTATGAAAGACAAGCAGCTTTCGGTTCGATCGAAAGACTGGTTGTGGTTGTTGCCTGTTCGAACATCCTTTGGTTGTCTACACAAAAGCAAAGCGTGTTAAATGAGCCACCTTTAAAAAAAGCCACCGAAAGATCTTCTGGCCACTGATCTTCCGGCTACTATTGTCGAAGCATTCGCGCGGTAACCAACAAAACGGAAGGGTCGCGCATCCGTCTTATTGCGCTCCTTTTGGGGAAGCAAAGGTTTCGGTCGTACGATGAAGGCGGCTCACAAACCCGTTTGCGATTTGTTTCAGTGGGAGCTTGCTTTTTGCGCGCCGTCGGGCGTCCACGTACCCACTTGTTTCTTTTGAACGCACCTTTTTCTTCTGAAATTCGCGGTTTTCTCAGTCTTGTTCTGTCCTCGCCGCGATGTTCGGACCGGACGACGAAATCAAGCTGACGATCGAGCGAGAGGATGGCGAGCGGCTGTCGCTTTCGATGCCGTTCCGGACTTCGCTTTACGAGCTGAAGCTGCGGATTTACGAACGCTGGAAGGTGCCGCCGAGTCGTCAGCGCTTGTTCCCCGACAGTAAGCAGCCGTTTGTTTCGTTTGTTCATTTGTTGCTTTAGTTTGCGACGTCTTGGGAGCGTCCGCTCCGCTGCCCTGCTTCGGCGTCAAGTCGGGCGACGTCCTCGAAATGCGGGTGGACGACAAGTGCGTGCCGAAGGTCGAGGACTTTGCGGGCATTCCCGAGCTGCGGGTCGCCATCCAGCGCGAGGTGAACAACCGGAAGAACCTAGAGGATCACGGCGCGCTCATTCGTTTCGTGAGCGACGAGGCGAACGCCCGCATTGATCGCTTGCTCGTCGCCGTCCACAATCCGCGCACCGAATTCGCGGAGCAGCCGAAAATCTCGCTCAAATTCTGCACATGGTACGGACGGCAGGAGATCGTGAAGCTGCAGGCGGCGCAAACGGACACCATCCGCACGGTAAAAATGCGGGTGTTCGCGCTGCTGGGCGTCGAAATGAACAAACTGCGAGTACTCGCCGAAGGCTCGGTTTATTCGATTCGTTCAGTTGATCTGAAAGCACGCATTGCAGAAGAAGAGTTGGCCAACGACTCGCTCGTTTCCGACGCCTTCTTCTTCGACCATCTCGAGCTGCGCCAACGGCAACAGCCGGTGATCCGCGAGGCGCGCCCAACCGATACGATGGTTTCGTGTTTTGAAGAACTCATCGCCGAAACGAACGAACGCGACCTTCTGACGGGCGATCTGGAGGCCGATCTCCTGCGGCGCTTCGACGCACTTCGCTCTCGTTCGGAGCTTCTCCGGACGTTGGAGGGGAAGCTGGTTTTTTTGGAGTCCACGGAGCCCACCGACTTCCGCGTTCGCGTCCTCCACGATGTGCACGATTCGGTGACCGTCGGGGCGAAACCGGACGAGCCGCTTCTCGTCTTCAAATTTCGGCTGGCCGAAGCAATGCTTGGATTGCAGCACAACTTGTGCCTGCACTCGAACGGTGAGCATCGTGTTCTTTCGATTAAACGAGCCGGCTTTCAGGAAAGCAGCTGGAGGACGAGGGGAAGTCGCTGGCCGACTGCGGCATCCAGAACGGCGACACCCTCTCCTTGATGCACGAAAGAGCGCCCAAGCTGTACGGAGCGCACTTCGTGGCCTATCTTTCGAAGACGGTGGACGTCTTCAAAATGTGGGAGTTCTGCGAACTTGCGACAAAAGTGGAGCAACAGAGCACGCGAATCGAGTGCTTGAAGGCGACCCGCGACGATCAGGCGGCTGCGCAACGGACGGCCGCCGAAGTGATTCGCTCGTGGAATACGCCGCTTCCTTCTGCGCCCTCCCCGTCCCCGCCTCCGTCGACTTCTTCCACCGCAGCGATGGACGGGCTGCACGAACAACTCCGCTTGGCGAAGATCCGAGAAGCCGAGTTGTCCGCCGGCAATCTCTGCGTCGTCTGCAAGGACCGTCCCCGGCAAACACTCTTCCTTCCGTGCGGACACCTCGTCGTTTGCTCCGAAAGCCCGTGCAAGGACGTTCTCACGTGTCCGCTTGACCGGGGACGAATCGAACAGAAAGTGCGCGCTCATCTCTCCTAAGAACTTGCGGGACGTGTTGTGTCTTTGTAATTGCACTATAAACATTCTGTTGTTTGCGTTGTACAAGCCTTCAACTATATTTTACGAAAGCAATGCAGAAGAAATACCTCTCTAAAGAAGGTAAGCGGTTGCTCATTTTTCTGCTCGTTCACATACCTTTAGACGGGTAACTTTCGGATTTCGCTTTACTGTCGCTAGTGATTTGGCAGATGAGCTGTTGGTTTGGAACTAGCCGTTTGATGCGCCGTTGGGATAAGCACGCTGAGAATGCGGAAACACCTCGCTTCTCTCGTGATTGTCGTCATCGCTGAACAGGTGGACGCGTCGGCGCCGCCCCCGCTGTTCGGTGGCCAAGTGGGTTGAATGGCTGTCGTCGTTGAAGCACTCCGCCGCCGATTGGCAAACACGCGGCCGTGAGACACAAAAGAGCAGGCTAGAGGGTGGAGGCGTGCGTATAAAACAGCCGCCGTTCACCACCGTTCCCTTATTCGCATTCCGAATTTCCGTCTTTCAATGGCATCCGCCGTTCTGCTCGCCGCTCTCCTCCTCGTCGGCCTTGCGCACGTGGACGCGGGCAGCTTTTCGGTCGACGTCCAGCGGGTTGCTCAGCTCCAACGTAAGTGAACGAAAGAAACGGAAGGATGCCCCTCAAACAGGGATTGCAGGCAGCAACAAGACCTTCGGCTCGTTGAGCGACGTCTACGGCCAGGGCCTGAACACCGTGGGCAACGTGCAATATCGCGGTGAGTTCATCAAAGGAAGACAAACGGGCGGCTGCGCGGTACGGTGCGAATCGAAGCGTCTCGCTTGTCCGACCCCCCAGTTGTTGGAAGCGGCGCGCTTCCGTTTCGAAAAACGAAGGGAACAGCCGTTAGCAAACAAGAAAACACAAGCGGGATCACCGCGAAATGCTGTCAATCCCTTCATTCCACAAGGCAGTCAGTCGCCTAATGAATGTTTGTGCAGGCCGGATGACGCTCGGCACGCCGCCCCAGGAGTTCAACGTTGTGTTCGGTGAGTTCAGTAAAAGACTCATTAAACAAACAAACAATCGATCTCTAGACAATGGCTCCTCGATTCTGTGGGTCCCGCGAAAGGGTTGCCGCTCCAGCGGTCCGCTCGCCAAAGCTTGCCGCTCCGGCCGCGGCGTCTACGATCCGCGTCGTTCGCGGACCGCGTACCCGACCAACGAAACTTTCGTCATGCGCTACGGCACGGGCTCCGCGGAGGGCACGTACTGGCAGGACGTCCTCGCGTTCGGCTCCGCCCGCGGAAAGCAGCTGCGAATGCGGCGGCGGATCACGTTCGGCGTGGGCGAGCGGATGCAGTTCATCGACGAGGGCGTCCTCGGCCTCGGCTCCAGCGACGGCCTGCCCTACGACGACCACCCGTCGTCCGTCATGCACGAGGCCTACCACCAGGGCCTCCTCGACGCTCCGGTGTTCACCACGTACGGCTACCGTTTAACCGAAAGCGTTTGAATCCTTGCTGGCAGGTACATGAAGAAGTGCGGCGGGAGCGGCTCGTGCGCGGACGCCGGCGTGATCACGCTGGGCGCCGAAGACCGAAAGCACTGCGGCGCGGCCGAGAAGTGGGGGCCCGTCGACGAAGGTCGTTGTTTCCGTCTTCCGCCGATCACTCCTCTTCGTTCAGGCGTCCACCATTGGCAGTTCATCGTTTCGTCGATGCGGGGCGTCTACGTGGGGCCCTGCAACGCGAACGTCGCCCTGACCCTCGTGATCGACGGCACAGTTCTGACGATCCCCAGCGAACAGATGCTCCTTCGTGCGAACGGCAGCAACTGCGAGCTCGCCCTGGGCGCGGGCGACAACGATTGCTGGATTCTCGGCGATCCGCTCACTCGCGCCTTCTGCAACGTTCACGACTTCAAGCGCGACAAGTCGGCTTTGCTCCTGTTCGTGCGTAAACCGCCGGAAGCAGTTGAATTGGAATGTCGATTGAAAAATCGAGGTTAATGAACACTTGAGGCATTGATTCGATCAGCGGGAGAAAGGGATTAGATTCGATTGATCGCGAAAGAAGATGGAGGTGCTCTTGCCCCTTCCCGCCCTGCTCCTCCTTTGACTTTTGCACGTGCAGCAGGGCGTGAATCACCCCGCTTGGCCGACTCAACGAATCTGTGCGTCGTCTGCAAGGAACGAGCCCACCACTTACTTTTCCTTCCGTGTTCCCTTCGTGGTTTGCTCCGAAAGTGCGTGCTGCGATCTCCAGACGTGCCCCGTCGACGGACGACAAATTGAGCAGAAAGTGCAGGCTCGTCTGTTTGAAGCGTCGTAGCTCTTTTACGCTGCAATCAATTGAATCGAAAGCCACTTGTCCATCGATCGATGTGCTCGCTTGTTCCTTTGGGTCACGCGAGTGCCCGAAAACATCGCTGCTGAACTTTCATCATTCCAACTGTCCTTTCGGTTCTTCAACGGCACAGAACGTACTACGAAAGTTTATTCAAATAAACAAACAAACGGCAAAACATCGGTCATTTAAGTTACACAAGGTGGGGTTCGTAAAGTTTGAATAAAGTGAAGAAGATCGGGACGGAGTCGAGTGTGCGCGAATAAACTAGACGCTGACGCTTGTCTTTTCTTTCGCACTTCATCCCTAACTCCTGCAGCATTATGTTTGTGTACGTTGGGATGTTTCTTTTCTAAACGATAAACAGGATTGAAAACGACGAAGAAGTGAAGTGCTCACCATTGCGCCGATTTCAATCCGCATTTCAAGGTCGTTTCGTTGACCAAATCCCGCCGTTTTCACAATCTCTATGTAGCAGCTCAGATCGTACAGGATGCCTAGCAGATCGCGCACCGCACTTGTCGCTTCCTAAACCCGAAAGTATGCATATTAAAAAAGGAGAGCTCACTTGTCTGTTGAGGTCCCGTTGCAGATTGACGACGAGTTTGAAGCGACCGTTGATCGCGCGCAAGTGGGCGAGCGCTGGACGATCCAAACTTCCCGTCCAGTCGACCGACCACACACCCACCTCCTGCACGGTGTCGTTTCGTTCGAAAGGTCCCCAGTCGGCCAGTTCGTGCAGCTTAAGACTGTTGGAAGAGGAATTACCAAACGAGAAACGACGGCATTTAAGACGGAACAGGTGAGCGTGATCTGAAAGGTTTAAAAACGGCTACCACTTGTGGACCCTTACGGTTGTTAATTTCTTTTCGGAGCATATCGAACGACTCGAGAGGCATGGCATGGTTCTGCTTCAAAAGGAGAATAGGCAGCGAGTGCTTCAAGCTGTTCACTTCGACGTTTGTGATCTTTTGCGGGAGCGTGTCAACAATGAAACGCGTAACGTGAGGCTCCACTTGTTCGAGCTCATGGGTAGCCAGCCAAATTGACTCCAATGAGCTGTGAGCTGAATGCAAATGGAAAATTAAGATTATCGACACAACCTCACCGCCCAAGGCCGCAACGACCCCCATCCAGTTTCCGATTAACTCCGGGCACAACTTGACGCTCGTCCAACAATACCAATGGATCTCAATCGTGCGCAAATTGTCGGTGGACCGTAGCAAAGCCACGACAGACTCGGGATCGAGCCTTGTTTGGGAAGTTCTGGCTTTACCAAAGAAAAAGCTGTCATCATAATCGATTGTGATGCGAACGGGGCCTCTAATGTGTACGTTGAAGTACGCCGTGCAGCACCGCCGCGAAATGAAAAGCCGGCGAACCCAGTGCGGTGCAAGGCCCCATTCCTCCTCGAGATATTCTTCATCCTCCATGTCCTCGACGTCCTCCATGTCCAGATAGCGGTGAGTGAGAACGAACGCCTTGGCACTCAAACGAGGCGGCCGGCTGATCATTGCGAGCTCCAAACGAGGAATCTTCGGAGCAGAGGCCATTATGAACGAACTGCAAATAATTGGTTTTGAGGATTCGAAGGAACCCCCTCGCAAAAGCGATAGACGCACACGAGGAAAACAAGGCGGCGTCCACCCCTCGAACACGAATGAACGAATGATGGGAAGGTGCTCAATGACCCGCTTTCTCCTTCCCAAGCAGTCGCACACACTTTCCTTTGCTGACCGCCAGTTTGCGCAACTCTAACTGAAAGTGCATTGTGGCAGACGAGAAGGTCAGCAAAGATCGCAGCCATTCGCCCGCTTGAACGAACGAGCGGCGAGAAAGAGCACGCGATCGTCGGAGACGCGCCGACGAGCAACACGCGAGCGCCCGACCCCGTGCTTCCCAGCGACCGCCCGCCCGCCCGCCTGCACGAGTCGCCGCCGCCCGCCGACTTCTTCGGTTTATTAACCCAAGTTTGAGGTTTGTATTCGACTCCGACCCCTCCGCGTGGTCGACCAAAATTTTGGAACGTCCCGCACCTGCAGCGGGACACACAAGCGAGGAGAAAACAGGACGATGCTGCTGCGAGTGGCCGTCGGGATCCATGACTTCAAATGCCGATGGAAAGAAGAGGTTGCTTCGTTCCATGATCAATGCGTAAAGAGCCGGTAGTCTCAACAAACCGAGCTCCCATCCACGTGATCACTGACGTTCTCCTCAAAGTTAACGCGCCGTTCGTCCGCCAGTTGGCCGTCTTCGTCTCGTTCCGGGCTTGCGTCGACACGTCCGACTGTTCGCCCTCTTTCTTCGTTTCTGCTGACAAGCAGCGGGCGGACGAGGAGGATGGGGGCGGACGATCGGGCGGCAAATTCGCATCGCCGTGGCCGCAGTCCGCAGCGAGCGGCGTCTTTTCTCTTCGCTCAACGCGTTTCGAAACGCCGGGCGGGCAGAGCGGGCGGGAAAGCGGGGAATTCCGACGATCCTTTTCGTTCCTTCGTTCTCTTTCGTGATTTATTCTAACCGGTCGATTCTTCCGTTGCTTTCAGCTTCTTCCGTCGCGATGGACGCCGACCGAGCGGCCATCGAAGCGGAGCCGCCGGCTGCGGACTTTTGGTTCAAAGTGATCAGCCCGGCGGGCCACTCGATCCTCTTCCGCGACAACGGAACGGTGCACACCGTCGGCCAGCTGAAGCACCATTTGGAGCAGCGGTGGCTCGTGCCGCCCCACAAGCAGCCTTTGTTCTGCGACGGTTCGTTCCCTCTCTTCTCCTCGTCATTCTTCCTTCTTCAGGCCAATGGCTGGACGACGACGAGTGCCCCCTGAAGCACGTGATCCCCGGCGGCGGCGCGATCGTCGAGTTCCGCAAGCGAGCGGCCGTCCCGCTCGCCCTCCAACCGCCGCCGCAATCGAAGGAGGCGCTCTGCGAGGCGATCGGCGTCCTGCGGGCGGAAGTGCGCAAGCGGCGGCAGCTGAACGCGTACGTCGAGTGGCTGCGACGCGATCAGTTCGACGACTTCGACCGAGAGCTCCGCTCGATCTGCTTCGCCGAAAGTCCGCCGCTCCAGCGGATCTCGATCGCTGTCACGGAGAGCGTCGAGGCCGACGGCCCGCTCCTGCAGCTCAAGATCAAATCGATCGACACGGTGCGGGACGTCAAGATGCGCGTCTACGGCAAGCTGGGCTTCGACCTCGAGGACTCCATGCTGCTGCTGAACGGTGAGTCCGGGCAGGCGTTCCTCATGCTCACTCCTCTCTTCGCTTTAGGATGGCGAGTGGCCGACAAGCGCTCGGTGGCGAGCCTCAAGCTGACGGCCAACGAGAAGCCCGTCTTCCAGTTCCGCTGTCTTCGCAATCGAGCGAAGCGTCGACTGCAGCCGGTGGACACCGAGGAGTCGCTCCGCTCCGAACTGCAGGCCGTGCGCGAGGAGCTGCACGCGATGCCGTCGGCCGGCTGTCTGCAGAAGTGGAACGAGGAGGTGGACGCGCTGACGAGCCACCTGGAGACGCTGCAGGCGATCGAGGGCCACGAACGCTTCAAAATTTTGGTGAAGATGTTGAACAACAAAACGCTCTCCCCCACCGTCTACCCCGTGTGCACGGTCGGGCGGCTGAAGCTGATGATCCAAGACAGCGAAGGAATTCCGCCTTTCCAGCAGCGGCTGGTCTTCGCCGGTGGGTTCGCTCTTTTCTTCTCGCGCATTCGAGTCGTTGCAGGACGTCTACTGGAGGACGCGCGCAAGCTCGAGGACTACAACATTCAGAAGGGCGTGGCGCTTCACTTGATTCTTCGCTTGAGCGGAAGCGCCCTGTCAGCTCCCAGCCACCACTTCTCCATTCATTCCTCTTCTCGTTGCAGGATCAACTACACGGACTGCCAGAAGGTGCCCGAGCACGCGGACTTCTTCTTCGGCCCGTTCGACGTCGTCCTCGCGCACCGCCGCTACGAACACGACTTCGCGTTGTTGATGCGGCGAGTGGGCGAACTGCGCGCCCTCTTTGAGTCGAAAGTGAACGGCGTGGTCGCGCGCGATGCCCTCGCCGAAGGCTACACTCAAATCTCGTCCATGCGGCACGACGAGCATCGCGACACGGAGCTCCTCGTGCAGCTGAAGCAGCCGCACCCGCCGGTCGTCGAGGACGGAGGGCTCGTTCGCCACTGGCAGAAGGCGATCGGCGACCTGCACGACGAGTTGGCGCTCACGAAGCGAAGCACCGAGGAGACGAGCGTCCAGTTGGCCGCCGTCGAACGCGAGATGGAGGAACTCCGCTTTCAGCTGAAGCGCCGCCAGCGCGACGATCAGTGAAGTCCTCTCCATTCTTCAATCTTCTTCGTTCCGCGCCGATTCCAATCGTCTTTTGTTGTTGTATGGAGATTTCCGCGAATAAACGATTCATGGCCGCGCTTTTGTCCCGAACGGCGCCCATTTTTCGTGCCGCTTGTCGAAAGCGATAGGACGAACCTCCGAGTGATCCCTGCGCTCCGCTCGCCCAGTCGAGCAGCGACGGGAAAAGATCGCCCGCCTGCACGAGGGCCCACCGCCCGCCGACTTCTTCGGTTTATTAACCCAAGTTTGAGGTTTGTATTCGACTCCGACCCCGCCGAGTGGTCGACCGAAATCTTGGAACGCCCTGCAGCGGGACTCACAAGCCAGCGGTGAGCGAAGCGGAAAAGAGGCGTTTGCCCGTTTGCAGCGAGACGATCAGAATTGCAAGGCCGACGAACCGTTCTTTTCGTTCGGGTGGGGAAAAGAGAACGAGGACGGTGCCGCAAAAATTAACAGACGCCTTCGTTCCATAACTTGCAAGAAATGATGACCCAGGAAGCAGCGATCCCCGAGTCCGTCACGAAATTCCAGTGTGGATTCTGGAGGCGGCCTTCTTTTCCGCTTTCTGCCCGCCAGTCACTCACTCGTCCGCCCAGTCCAATCGGGCGACTTCCTCCTGTCGTTTCACAAGCAAGCAACATGTTTATTCGAAACTGCAAACACTCAACCCAAAAGACCAATTGGAGGCGGCGCACGCGAACTGTCCGGTTTCTGACACGCCGCCTCCTCGCCGGGCGCCGGCAGGTGGTGCGGGCAGAAGCGCGCGTTTGACGGCCAGCCCAACTCCTCCGTCCGCACGTCCACCACGCACTGCAGCTTTCCTTGGAACATCGCGCTGAACACGAACGATTGAGAGAAGAAAAAGAGGGAGAACTCACCGGTGCGGGATGGAAATCTGCTTGCATTTGGGGCAAAACATAAAGATTTGGGCGGCGGTGATGTCGAACGAGAACTCGAACCAACTCGTGTGGTCGATGGTCGGCAGCTGACGATGAATGAGTGGTCTGTGAAGCTCTTCTTCGTTGTTTAACTCACCCGCTGCTCGGAAGAGAAGTCCCCGTTGTAGAAGTTGAAGCAGGCGAAGACCGTGAATTCCTCCTCCACGTGCTTGGAGCGCAGTCCGTCGTGACAACCGACCTGAACGCTCGGATGAACAAAAGGAAGAAGGAGGAGAGCTCACCGTTTCGACTTGATCCAAACAGTCGGCCTCCTGCTCCGCCCTTGGATCCAAACGGAGGACGCGGTAGGCGAACGATTGGTCTTGGGGGAACTCTTGGCAGAATTCCTGCAACCACTCGATCGATTGATTGAAGAGGAAGGAGGACGAACGGTGAACCACGGAGTGGGCGGAAGGTAGGTGCACATCGCGAAGATCCCCACGTTGCCGCGCCGTCCCACTTCCACGTCCTCTTGCTTGTATTGATCGACTTTGGCCTTAAAGATCGGCGATAAACGAGAAGAAGAGACGGGGGAAGACTCACTCGTATGCTGAGCAACGCTACAAGAACGACGACACCTCCCACGAGCAGGAGGAGGGCGAGGCAGGACTGCAACGAGCGGGGGATTGAAGAAGAAGGCAGTACGAACGTTCACGATCAGCAGCCACTTGCAGGACTTCCGGCGGGCGGCTCGCGCCAGGAAGCGCTGGTAGCGCGTCTTCTGCGGACGGTGCAGCTGGACCTGAACGCGAGAGGAGTGGGTTGAGGGAAGAAAGAAAGGAGGAGAACGTACCTGGGCGTCAGCGGCCGTCAACAAGCGAGTGGTCGGCATTCTGGAGAGCGGACGAGCGACCCGACCGCCGGACGAGTGAAAGAAGTGAGCGGGCGAAAGAATGCGGCAACGTTTGATTGTCGTCAGCTGCGAGCTGCGGGATTTGCGTTGGAGTAAGCGAGTGGTTGCTTCAACGAATGTTTTGTTTACAGTCTTACTTTTGGCTTCGTATTTCGTTCGCTGGCTCCTGCGCAAACTACCGCACCATTCATTGCCCATCTGCTTGCTCGCGCGGCTACGAAAAGTCAATTATGGCCGCAGAAAGCGTGACATCCGCAGAGTGGCGAATTACGCATGGAGCGGAGTGCGCGGCGGTCGCCGGAAGGGCGCGCCGGTTTTGCGGCGGTCGCTTCGGCCATGCGAACGGGCGCGACAGTTGCCGTGCGCCCATGAGTAAAAGCGAAATCGTCTGGGTTTGTAGTTGTTACTCCGAGAAGTTTGTTTTGTGGTTCGTTACGCGTAAGATTCGATGCCCGGTTGTTTCAACGAGGCGAACATGCGTGGACGCGCAGTTCTTGGTTATTTAAAACAAGATTCGTATAGGTACACACTGCTTGTTTTTTAGCGCTGATGGTCTCCGCCAAGCAGTACGCAGCTGAAATCTTGGATGCCCGACGGAAACGAAATAGGGTAAGAACTACGAGTTTGAGCGAGCGCAGGGATTTGGATTGATTTCAGGGGGACCGGTCGTGTTGGCCCTGCAACCATTCAGGTGAGCCCTCTGCTTCCATTCGACTTCTTTGGAGCCTCTTCAGTTGGATCTGGAAGACGATGCACCAACAGAGCGGCCAGTTAATGCGTTCCAACGCTTGCATTATTCAACCTGCTTTAGGAAATGAATTGGAGACGCCGATCTCGGACGCGCAGAAACTCCGCTCGTTGCCGGCCGTCGACCGGCAGGTGGACGTCGAGTGCATGCCCGTGTACATGAGCGAATGCCTCGAAATGCATCAACGTCGTCCGTCCATCCGCCGCATCCTCTGCTCCCGACTCGGTCTTTCGCCGGGCACCTATGTGTCCGTCCTCTACCTGTTCATCAAGTCAACGTTTGTAATGTCCAGTTGAAATTAAATACGATCATCATTGAAGCGATTTATGCGTCTTGGCTTCTGACGAAATACGCTGTACTTGACCAGAGAAACGGAAAACGTGTGCGTGACTGGCGGCTAAATAAGGAAACCAGCGAGAAGAAACGGGTAACTGGAAGTACGCAGCACACGGATGTTTCGTTCGGTCACCACGAAGGAAAATCGTCTTTCATTTGCCCGCTCTTCACTTCTTTCCACTAGCCCCCTTGTCCACGAATGCTCAAAGACGATCGCCCGCTCCCGCAGCTGCCAAATGGAGCGGCGGGCGGACATTGAGGGGCTGCTCGCGACGTTCGACGTCCGCAAGAACCACCTCCTTTTCAGATCATGAGATCGAAGACGGGGACCACGACTAGGGCGACGATTCACTACGTTTGGTCGTCGATTATCTCATTTTCTCAAAAAGCGAGTGAACGGTCGTGTTGTTGCTGCAGATGCAAACTTGTGGGCAGAATTAAAGAGAGGAGGATTGCTGCTTGACGCAGTCTTTATGTTGTTTGTCGCGTCTCTTTCGAACGATCCACTAACAACAATTAAATTTTATACCAATTGAAACACACAACACACGAGCACCAATCAAAACAACAACAATCAACGGATTTTGACGGAGGAGAAGGAAGCTTCAAGCGCCGAGTTCTCCGCCACGTCTTGCGGCTCGTTCGGCTGCACCTCAGCTCGGATGGGGTTGTTCGACGGGTTCGTGGGACCCATCTTGCGTTCGTTCAGGCAGGAGAACTCGGCGATCTCGCGGACGGTCTTGTGCGGCATCTGCAATCGAATTGAAGAAGATGAGTGGTAGGAGGTTGCTCACGTTCTTCTGGATCATCAAGAAGTTGCAGCGGTAGATTTGGAAGTAGAAGTGGAAGGTGTACGCGTCCTTCCGCGACCACTCGGCGCGCTGATTGCCGGCCGCCTCCGTGGCCTTTTGAACGTCGAAGTCCGAACGGTAGAGGGGGGGAGTGACTGCAATTCCCTGGGGATTACCCGAGCCTCCCGCCAATTTCGAACGTGATTGTCGATGTTCAGCTTCCAACGCTCGCGGCTCGTCTGGCAGAAATCGCGGACGGCGGCGTCGTCCACCTTCTGCGCGTCCAACCACACGCCCTCGTCGCGGTCGGAGGCGGCCGAGCGGTCGGCCGTCGGCGTCCCATCGGGCAGCGTCGCTTGGAACTCCTCGCCCACGCGAATCTTCGGCAACTTGCGCGGGCCCTCGGCGTCGGCTGAAATCGGAGGGAGCAGTCGAAAGAAGGCGGAAGAAACGATCCGGTCGGCGGAGCAGCACGGCGCTTCGAATTCGACTTCGACTTCGACTTGGTGGTGGAGCGAGCGGCTCGCGCACCGCCCGTTCGCTCCGTCGCCCGCGAGCGACCGTTCGGCTGCGGGGCGGCGGCGGGCGGTCGTTTGGTGCGGGACGAGCTGCGCGACACGCGATTCTCGGCGACGGAGTCCATCGGATTGGAGCGGCTGAAAACGGAGGTGACTCGGAGGAAATTCGAATCTATTGAATAGTCAACCAATTTTCGCTTCGCAGAATGCCAAAAGCGAAGACGAATGACCAGAACGCATCAGTGTGCCCGTCTTTGCCCGCATTCGAGCGCACAACACAGCGAAGCATTCTCGCATTTTGACATTCCGTGAAGCAAACGTCCTTTACACCCAAGCAAGTAAATCCGGGGACAAATGAGCGAAAACAACGCCTCCGATCAAGCGTTTGTTACGAAATCCCAACGCGCCCAATGACCCGCGAAAATCGAATCGAATCGGCTTTGCGCCTCGACTCACGCCGCCGCCAGTTGCGCAAGGCGGACGGACCGCCCTTTCGTTCTCCCGAGTGGAATCTCCGCGTTGGCGAAACGCCCGCCGTTTTGCGATTGCCACCTCACGATTTGCAGCGATTTCGATCGGCTTCCTTTCCTCGCGGGATTATGAGTTCTTTCATCGTCTAACGCGCGCCCGAATCGACCGATGGCCTCCGTGTTGAGTTCGTTTTTTTCGCGCGACCCGAAGACCGCGTTCCCGTTCGAACTGCCGACCGAGGCGAGCGGCGTGCAATGTGGGGTTTCGCACGGGGATTCCCACAAGAAAGTGAGTTCTTTCCGTCCATTCTTTCGTTAAAACCCCTGCTGTTCGCTTGCAGGCCGAGCCGAGCGAAAAAGCCACGTGTTTCTGGGCGAACGCCGCCGATCCCAACTTGAAGAACCAAACGCAAAAGCTGAAGACGCTCCGGCATCCGAACGTTCTCACGTTCTTCGATTCGCTCGAGGTTCGTTCTTTTTATTGGATTCTTTCGCTCATTCGACTGCTTTCAGTTCGATGGCACGTTCTACCTTGTGACGGAGCCCTGCGCCCCGGTGGACGTCTACTTCGAACGAAATCAACTCACCGGCAGTCAGCAGGAGCTATTCGTCAGTTGGGGCCTCTATCAAATGCTCGTACGTTCCCCCTTGTTACTCAATTGACTGGTGTTCAGAACTGCCTGAAATTCCTGCACAACGAGGTGAAAATCTCGCAGAACAACATCCGCGAGTCGATTTTCATCACCGCGTCGGGCGACTGGAAGCTGAGTGGATTCCAGCGAACCGAGGAGTTTCGGCAAGCTTCTTTCTCGTTCATTGCATCCTCTAAAGCCTCGTTTACAGCTCACCGAAGACCGACCTGAACGCACTGGCCGATGTCGTTTGGCAGGTGTTCAACGGCTTCCACGCCGAACCGCCCGCCATGAAGTCGCTCGAGCGGATCCCCCGCCGTCTGCACGGCCTCTTCAAGAAGCTGGACTCCAAGACGCGCGCCTTCGCGGCCGCCGACCTCCTCTCCGGTTCGTTCCATTTGATTCCATCGAATAAATGCGCATTTGCAGAGTCCCGCTCCACGGGCGGCTTCTTCAAGAACAAATTCGTGGACACGCTGCTCTTCCTCGACGAGTTCCAGCTGAAGGACAGTGCCGAGAAGCAGAGTTTCTTCATGAACCTCAAAGACAACCTCGACCTCTTCCCCGACAACATCGCGAAATACAAGATCCTTCCGAAGCTCATCCATGTGAGTTCTTCCTTCCACTCCTTCCCTTTAATGAAAAGAGTGTAGACCTACGAGTACGGAGACGCGGGCTCGCACATCCTCATCCCGATGTTCAAGCTGGGCCGTCTGCTCGATGAGGACGAGTACCAGCACCGCATCGTCCCGTGCCTCGTCAAACTCTTCAGTTCGCCCGATCGCTCCACGCGCGTCAAGCTGCTCGAGCGAATCGACGAGTTCGCGCCGCACTTGAAGCCGCAAGTCGTGAACGAGAAGATCTACGGGCAAGTCCCCTCCATTCATTTCTTATATGTGAGCGAATGGTCGCAGGAATCTTGTGACCGGCTTCATGGACACAAATCCTGCCGTTCGCGAGAGCACCGTAAAGGCGATGGTCGTCTTTGCGGAGAAACTCAACTACAACAACCTGAACATGGATTTGAGTGAGCAGCGAGTAGTGAAGGTTTCAATTGATTGATTCCTCCGGTTGTAGTGAAATACCTGGCCAAACTGCAAGGATCGGACGACCAGCCGGGCATCCGCACGAACACGACCATCTGCTTGGGGAAAATCGGGTGTTTCCTCGATCCCAGCCATCGCCAGCGGATTCTCATCAACGCGTTCACTCGTGCCCTCAAAGATCCCTTCCCTCCGGCCCGGATGGCCGGCGTGTTGGCCCTGAGTGCGACCCAGCAGTACTACTCGCTTGTGGAGGTCGCCAACAAGATTCTGCCCGCGTTGGCGCCGCTCACCGTCGATCCCGACAAACAGGTGGGTTCTTTCCGTTGATCGATCGAGTGCTGGATTGTTCCTCGTGCTTGCAGGTCCGCGATCAGGGCTTCAAATCGCTGCGCGGCTTCCTCGAGAACCTCGAAAAAGCGAGCGAGAACCCGGAGATCATCCCCGAACTCGAAGCTCAAGTGAAGGCCGGCGGGAAGGCGTCGTTGTTGTCCACGGACAAGGTCGGTCCCTTTCGCTTTTTTCTTTCTATTGCTGCTTGTTTGCAGGTGCCGCAATGGGCGGGATGGGCGCTGAAGACGTTGTCCGGAAAGTTCTACAAGAACGCGCCCGCTGCAACGACCGCTGGAGCGGGAGGGACTTCGACTGGTGCTGCACCAACCGCTCCAGCGGCAACGACGAAGCCGCCCGCCCGAAGCGGCTCGATTTCGTCGGCCGCAAGCGATCAGGCGGCGTTGGAAGACGCGTTCAACTCGAAACCCCCGTCCCGGACGTCCTCCGCCACGCCGTCGCCCAGCCCGTCGCCGGTGCCGCCGGCCGAGCGAGCGGGGCCGCGCCTCGGCGGCGGCGGCAAGAAGCCGCTGGTGCTGAAGAAGCCCGCGGCCAAGCGCGATCCCTTCCTCGACGAGCTGAACGACGACTCCGGCTGGGGCGCTGCGGATCATCAGCCGGCCGTCTCTTGGGATCCTCTCGTGCCCCGCCGGCCGCAGCAGCGAAGAAGGCGACGCCGCCGCCCAAGAAGCCGATCGAGACGAAGGTCGTCGAAGCGGCGGCCGCTTCGAAGGACGACGGAAATGCGAGCGACGGCGACTGGGAGACGAGTTGGTGATCCCACCGATGCGAGAAGCGGGTGTTTCCGATGAGTTTCTTTCTTTCGTTTGTTGTATTCGAGACAATCCTCCTCCCCTTCGTCCTTACCGTTTACTCATACCTTCCGCTCATTCACGTGTTGCCTTACTTCCGTCGAGTAATTCGATCACTTTTCCGCTACGATTCGTGGGCATTCCGCAGCGAAGTGTTGCTCCCGTTTGATGCAAATAAACGATTTCTTCTGCACACTGGTGATCAACAAGCAACCGATGGGGTGAATAAAACGATTTTATTGCACCGAATCGTAGGCAAAATAAATTAATTCGCAGACACCCGCCCGCTCGTCAACGAGCCCGCCGACCGCCGGGCGTCGTCGTTGTCGAAAGCACGGCGATCAAGGCGCCGCTGTTCCGCCGAACCGCTCGATCGCTTCGGTTCTTTCCGCTAAACACTCCGGCGATCAACTGGCGGCTATTTTGATCGCAAACAAACCGATGCGACGACTCCGCCAGCCGGACGCTTTCGCTGCCCGTGGTGGACGTCAGGGCGCTGCTCTCGTCCTCCTCGTCGATCACCGACTGCTGTTCGGCGATCAAACTCAGGCTGAAAGCGGGCGGCATTACACTCGCTGGAGCGTTCTTTAAAGAACGGAACGAACCGCGAGCGAAAGTGCACCGACGGGTCGGCGTTGAGGGCGACCCGCGAGAGCAGCAGGCGGTCCTCCATCTCCTCGACGCTCTCCAGGTCGAGATCGCCCGGAACGGGCGTGGTCGAGGGGCAGTTGGTGAGGCGGGAGGCGACACCCAACGATTTCGAGCTGCTCAACAGCAGCGGCAGCCGGCCGGGCTCCAACTGTTGGATTTGGGCGGGCCCGAAGGAGTCGAACGAGCGGGACAGGACGACCTGGTTGCTCGTCGAGTCGGCGCTGAAGTCGCTGCGGATCGCTTCGCTGAAGCCGCTGGCCGCGCTCTCGTCCCGACTGAGCAGTTCGCCCAGCAGAAGGATGTCCCCTTCCTCGGTGTCCACGAGCTTCATCACGTCGTCGATGGAGATCGTTCGTGGGTAGACTCTCATCTAAAGACTCCTCCGATCACCCTCCTTCCACTTTTGTGCGTACCCGACTCTGATCAACACTCCGCCCGACGGCCGAGTTGCGCGTGGGGCTGGGGAACGAGAGAACCGTCTGCGAAGACTTGCTCTGCGATAAATGCGGGACGGAACGCTCCGGATCGATCGCGAACGAGCTCCCGACTGCTTTGAGCACGCCCAAAGAACTCCGCCGTCTTCGCAGCTCTTGGAAGTCTTCTGCAGAGGTGCGGGCAGATTGTTTGTTGCGATACGCACGCTCCAGGTTCATCTGAAAGCTCTCGCGTTGAACTCAAAGGTGAATCAATAGAGTACTTGAATCAAAGCAATGCAGTTGGAGACCAGCGCCAACCCGACAATGATATAGACGAAGAGAAAGAGGACGTGACGCGGCTCGAACAGCGAGGTGTCGCCCAATCCAATCGTTCTAAACAACCACTCATTGTCAGATCAATGCTTTGTGTTGAACGAACGTCAAAGAAAGAAAGACAAAGTAGAAGGCAGCGGAGAACGTCCACTCCTCCAGCCAGCAGAGAGCCGCCGAGACGAGCAGGAGCCACGCGATGGTCACGAAAATCGCCACACCGACCGGCAATTCGTGTGTTGCAAGGTCTGAAGCAAAAGAAGAAGGTAAAGAAACGAACGGAATGGGGACCTCGCTTGTCGTCCGCATCCAACTGCCGAATTTCGGCGGCCGTCTGCTTCGTGCACACGCGAAAAAGGCGGCGACACGCGCACTTGAACCAAAACCACGGGATTTTGAGCAGCGAGCTCAGCAGCTTCCCTGAACTCTTCGGTTGATCAAAAGAATCAATTGAATGCTTGCCAAGATCGTCTAGGACGAGCAGCACGAGCGGGATCCCGATGCAGGCGTAGAGGACGGTGCAGGAGCGGCCGAGCGCCGTGGCGGGTGCCAGCTGGACGAAACCGCCGCCGATCGTCGTGCAAATCATCTAAAAATCCGACTAAACCATGAAGACGCCCACTGCTCACCTGTGCGTACCGCAGGGCGTTCACGAAGCTCCATTTCGTGGGCCGATCGTCCGGCCGCACGCCCAACTGCCGCTCGTACTCCAGCAGCCGCGATTCCAGTCGGCTTTCCACCTGAAACCTCGTAGTTTGAATCGAAAGAATCGAGTGCCCGCTTACCGTGCGGCTCTGCTCGTGCCCAAGGAAGAAGAGGAATTCCGTGTTGTTGAATCTGAAGAGAGGTGTGAAGGAAGAAAAAAGAAGCGACAACTCACAGCGATCCGATCACTTCGCGAATCAAAGCCGTGCGGTTCCGCTCCAGCCCGTGCCTGCGCTCCGCCTCCACGCGCTGCTCGTGCGGCTGTTCGGTCCACCAGAAGACGAGGGCGCCGGCCAGCTGGAAGACGAGCAGGAGGCCGAGCAGCCCCGCGTGTTTGAGGAATCTGGGGCAACGACGGGGAGAAGTTCGACGACCATCTCGTTGCGGCAATGCAACCCGCAAGTGATCCTTCAAACGGAATGGAAGGAGGAGGAAAAGAACTCACGTGTGGACCGGTCGGTCGTCGGCTTCTCGTGGATCGACGGCAATCGTTGTTGTTCCCATCGATGCCGACGTTCATCCCGAGCGAGCAGACCGGAGAGTCGCCCACTCGCTGCCCGCTTGGCCGCGTTTATCTCCGGACACTTCGGTCGGCGAATTCCGCACTGGTTGCCGCCCTCCGCCTTTGTTTCGGCCGCCCGACTGCGCAACCGATTTATTGAGCGGCCGGCGGCGCGTGGCCGAGTGGTCCTCGGGGAGGGAGCGGCGGGATGAATGACCTCTTGGACCTCGAGCGGCCGGGCGCCCACTTTTCGGGCCGCCGGGCGGAGATTATTGTCGCCTTCCCCCATCCGATTGAGAGCTTCGTTGTCTGTCGAGTGAGTCAATGAATGAAGTCAATTGCCGCTATTTATTCGAGGACTATGCGATCAGTAGTGAATGAAAGAAAGAGATATGTACACAAAACAAACAAGCAACGCTTAAGAGCATGGGGAAGCGGTGATCTTGATGACGGTCGCCTTGCGGACGGGATGCTCGCTTTCGGGGCTCTCCGCCTCGACTTCGCACTCCTCGGCGATCGGCTGCTCGTCCAGGAGGACGGAGTTGCGCCAGCTGGTCGGGGCGGCGGGGAAGAAGCGGGTGTTGCGCTTCTCGAAGGACGTTTGGAAGACGCGCGGCGAGGTGGCGGGCGTTTGGCGCGTGGAGCTCGAATCCGACTCCGTCCCGTCGCTGTCCGTCTCGCGCTCCACGGTGAGGTTCTTCGGCCGTCGCACGACGACCGCCGGAACGGCGGGTGTTTCGGGGAGGCGCGCGTTGAAGGGCTCGGAGAAGCGGCGCGCCGTTCGGTACGCTCCCAACGGTTCTTCGGCGGCGGCTTCCGGTTTACGCGGCGTCGCCTCGGGCAGGATCGTGTTGCGGCGCGCTGGAGCCGTGCGCACCGAAAACGTCCGCTGGCGAACCGCCTGCTCGGCCGGCGAGTCCTGCAATTCGCTCCCGTTCATTGCAGTAATCGATTGCCGCGTTCATTTGAACGCTCCCTCGCTCGTTCGTTCGCTCAAGAATTTCCGCGAAATCGGACCGGAAATCACGAGCGAGCGAGCGAGCAGACGAGCAACCGGAAGGCGGCAGACGGGAGTTTAAATTTCGAGCGAACGGAGAAGCGTCTCGTTTTCAAGGCCGCTCGCTCGGCAATCGGCGATCGATCGGGGCGACCTTGATCGTCTCACAGACTTCGCGCAACGCTCGAAATAGAAACTAGCACGTCATCACTCGCAAGAGAGTTCAGAAGATCACTTCTGGTCGATCAACGGCAAGCAATCAACCGATTCAAAGAGAGCTTCAAATTCCTGCTTACCGTTCCAACGGTGATGTTCAGCGAGTGCCGTCGGACCCGACTGAATGGTCGCGGGTTCGCATCGTTGCTTTTCGTTCCGCTCGCCGTCGAAAGGTCGCTTTTTGAGCGGAACTCGGGATTCTTGTTCGCTTGAACGAAATCGCCGACCATCGAGATAAACGCGTCTTTGAAGCCCATCGTAGCAGGTTGTTCGGAGTCTAAAAAGGGAGGGTGGATGACAGAAAGAAGTATTGTATAGCACGGCACGATTACAAGCAAGAAACAGAGAGAACTCGCGCACAATCTCGATCACATGAGCCACCTTCCTCTCGAATCGACCGGAATGAACGAGCGGCCGGTCGGTTGGCAGCAAGAAGCGTCGGAGTGGCGGGAGACAACCGACCGGCTGGGCGGAGGAGGAGTGATCGTTCCGCCAGCCGGCCGGTCGGTTGGTCGCGTGTTGTAAACGAGGAGAGAAGAAGGCGGCCGTTCGGTTCGTTCGCCGGATTCTCTCCGCAATTGTTTTCTCTTCTCCTCCAACCCAAATGCTCGTAAATCACGAGGAAAGACGCGCGAATCGATCGGCGGCGATCAGCAGCAAAGGAAGAGACTGCGAGAGCGCCCAAATTCCATCCCGATGAGTGCGCGCCGCGAGGAAGACGGACGGGCGTGTACGTGCGGTGCACCCGAATCCCAACGACGTCCATCAATCACGCCACTCGCTCCTCGTCGTTGTCGTCGATTGGTGGATGATGAAAACAAAAAAAGTTTCCGCGAGTTGAACCACGAGCAGGCGGCAGAAAGCAGCAATGACGAGCAGCGATCACAGGTGAACAACAACCGCAAATAACCACAAGAAGCAGCACCTGCTGTTCTCCGCCGTGCTTCCGGCGGTTGCGCAATCCTCGAGCAATCGTTCAGCTGACGTCTGCGACGATCGACGACGGCGGAAAGTCCACAACAAACAACTCCTCACTATTGGTAGAAGTGAGTAAATGTACGTGTCTAATGGAAACAGCAGCTGATCGATCATTTCGATTCGAATAGTCACGCTCAGATGAGTCACTCGTTTCCGCCTGCCAATCCTCCCGGTTCCTTCATCAAAGCCGAACGATGCGAGTAAATGTTAAGCTGTTCGATGCTCTCGTCCGAAAGGTCAACGAAGGACTACAAATAAGGCGGCCATAACAAACTTAATCCTTTTGTTCGACCCTTAAGCGGCGGGCGACTCCCGAGAATCCGCCGCATCACGCCGCCCACGAGCCGCCTCGTCGTCGTCGAGGAAGCGGCGGTCAGGCGTCGTTGACCGCCTACCGGGCGGCGGCGTGTTTGTTTGTTGGCCGCTGCGTGGATAATCCGCCCCGGTCGAGGAGGAGAAGACTCACGCCTCGCCGGCCTCATGGCCGACTTATCCGCGCCGTCATCGCCGGCCGGTCGCCCGCCTCTTTGATGATCCGCGCCGTCCTTCCCGCCCGCTTGGCCGCTCGCTCGCTCGTGACGTCCGGCCGGCCGGCCAACGGGCGTGTTCGTGGACGCTTCAAAAGGAGCGGGGATGAGCGAGGCGATGGTGTTTGAGCATGAGCGCCTTCAAGCTGCCCTCCAGCTCTTCCTCACTCCATACTTGCTCCTCACACACCTCCCTGCTCCCTTCTAGCTTTCGACTTGCTCCTCGCTGCTGCCCTTTCGAAGTTCTTTGATGCCCCAATGCCAAGGGCAGAACGGCCACTTGCTCCCTTCCTCCGCCCTCAAGCGGTTTAATTTCTTCCACAAGCGGCCTGATTCGTGCCGCATTACGAGGCCGAAATGCCGACCGGATGGGCGCGGACATTCAATCCCCTCTCTGCGGCCGACTTCTTCGGTCATTCGGCCGCTCGAGCGGGCGTCCGAGCGGGCGGGCGGCTTCTTGAATCCGCGCCGTCCTCGTCGTCGTCGTCGCGGAAGTGAGGAGGAGGACTTCGAGGCGGGCGGCCGAGCGTCTTTTCACGGCCCTCTCGTCCGGCGCGTGTTGTTGCGCGGGCGGCAAGTTTTTCGCATTTTGCTTTCTTGCGGCGGACGGCGGCCGCGGCGAAATGCGCTCGAGCGTCGGCAAATTCGACAACGAGACGCCCCGCCGGCGCGCCCGGCGGCACTCCTCGACGTCCCAACGGCTCCGACGGCAACGGCGAGGCGACGGCGGAAGGTTGTTTCTGACACGAACAGTCGAGTCGAGTCGACGGAGACGTCGAGGAGGCGGCTGCCCGCGTTTGATGAGCAGTTCGAAGCGTTCGGCCCACTCACACGCCCGCTCGTTCGCCCGTCGCTCGAATCCACACGAAATAAACTCGTGGACGCGAGTTTGTTGCCCTCTACGAATGCAAAGCCGCTTGTCGGCGATTGTTGACCCAGTTAGCGGCGATTCGTACAGCTCTCAATTAGCGGAATGAAGCGAAGGGGTCGGCGGATTCCAGCCCTTTCACCTCTGCAATGAATAATCGCTTTGTTCGCTCGTTATTCGTTCCATTGCATTGATCACTTTGTTGCTTGTGGTGCGTACGTGAGTTCGTCCTGTTGGCTTCGCCGTGAAGTGAAAATTGGGAACGTTTTTCGCATCGCTTCCCTCCACTCGGCCATCCCGCCTCGAACTTTGAGCTTTCCAAGAGCTGACTTGTCTCTAGTGTAGAGAGCACCGTATTTCCCTCTTTCTGTTCCATTTGCTCATCCAGCAACAATCGTTTCATTCGATCGGGAGCGAGCGAAGAATGCGGGCGGGCGTGTGATCAGGCGCTTGTTCGTCGTGCGGGCCGACCGATTCGATTCGATCACTCGCCGAGCGGCCGAGCGGGCGGCGGACACAAACGGCCTCGAGGGGAACAAAGCACTCGGCCGGCCGCTCCAATAAATCGATCCGATTGAAAGGCGGCGGGCCGGCCGATCACGCCGCCCGCCCGCCCCGCTTTTTATCGCCCGCCGGCATCTCCGGCCGCTCCGAATGGCCGCCGCCGGGGATCCGCCGGCCGGTCGGACGAAAATGGAGCTGTTTTCTCGCCGATTCGCTCGTTCCATCCGCCTGCTCGTTCGTTCCGTCGGCCGGTCGCCTAGTTGGATTAAATCGGTGATCGGGTGACTACTGGCAGCGTTTTGTACGAACTGAACGACAAGCAAGAGAAGAGTGTTCTCCGTTCAACAACGAGGACACGATTCTACCGTTCACACCACTCGTTCATCTAATCTACTCGTGTGTTCCCGCACGTCATCCCTCATCCCATCCTTCCATCATTGCTTCCTTGCTCGTTTGCAATTACGGGTGGCGATAAAGGGGCGAAAAGATGCGAAAAGTGGATATTCGGGGCGTCTATTTTTGCCCCGCGGACGGCGGCGGCCGAGTGGACGCGCCCCGACTTTTCGCCCATTAATTCCCTCCATTTCTTCCGCTCGTCCGCCCTCCGCTCGTTTGGCCGCCCGACGGCACGCTCGTCCTCCTCGTCCCCGCTCGCTCGCTGGAGTTATCGTTCGTTCGTCCGTTTGAATTCGAGTAGTGAATGGATGGCATCATTCGGCCGCTCGGTTGGTCGCTGGGCCGTCTCCTCGAAGCTCTCCGGGCTCCCGGCTCTCGTGCGTGTTCGTTCGTTCGATCGGCCGGCCGACTGCGTGGTCATTTGGACGCACTTTCGCGTCACTTCGGCCGCCGCCCCGCTCCGATTGTTGCGTTTTGCCGCCGGCCCGCCGCCCGCCGATTGACCGCGAAGAACACGCGATTCCACGCGCTTCGTTGCGAGTTCGCTCGACCGGCTGGCCGTTGAACCCGCGGGTGCAGACGGCCAGCGGGCAGCGAGCGGAGCGAAGTGATCAAATTCCGGAGTCTTCGAGCCGCATGCTCGACGGACAATTCGGTTTATTTGTTGCTTGTTGCCGTATTTGGACCCGCCGCACGACGACCGCGTTAATTCCGCTTTCTGCCGCTGCCGCCTTCTCGTACGTTCTGCTCATTACTCGCTTCTTGGATTAGGCCCTGCGGAGGACAGAAGTCGTGAACGTGAACTTGCGGCGCTTAACGAGCCGTCTCGACGCCCATTCGGCCGCCCAATGAGTTCATCGAACTCGTCTCGTTCGTTTGGAGGGACGCTCGTTAGGCGGCCGCTCGTGAATTCGAACGCAAAATCCGCAGCGGTTTTTGTGCAAAAATTCGCGTCGCCGGCGTTTAATTGGCGGCCGCCGCGGCTATTTCGGGCACTCGCGCGGCCGCCGTTTGCGGCAACGGAACTCTTTTTCTTTCATTCAGCGGCGCGCGATAAGGTCATGAAATGAATGCCGGGCATGCGGGCTTTGCAAACACTCCTTACTCGCTGCAGAAACGGGGGGAATTCATTGAAGAAGAGGTTGCAAACAGTTATCGTTGGTTATTTTTAACGAAAACTCTTAGATGTTTTTAACGAAATATTAGCTAGTTTTAGAAAGTTTACTGAAATCGGTAGCTGTTTTTGCCGAGTTCTCTACCGCTCACCCACACGTTTACCTACCTATTTCATTGATCAACGCTTTTGTCCAAAACAGACAGCCGGTAATTCACGCATGAAATTGGTTCTCGATTGTCCTGTGGCCAATCGAAAAAACCGATGGAAACGGCGGCCCACCTCTCCGCAACGGAATTTTTCGCTTCAACGAACTCCAGCGATTCTTGCGGGCCGCTCGAAAGCGCGCCGCCGCGGCGGCTTGAAGGTGTCGCGTTGGGGCCGAAAGCAGCAGCACACGCGCTCGTTGCTCGTTTTCTTCGCCGTCGGGGCCGTCCGGCGACGCGCCGCTGGCCGACGAAAAAAAGAAAAGAGGACTGCGTGGACTTCGCTGGTCGACCACTTTCGGCCACCCGACGGGCCTTCCGCGCCGCGCCGCGCTTTTTGATGTTTTCTTCACGCTTCTCGCTTCGAAATTCGTGCTGCTTCTTTTTCGTTGTCGTTTTCTTCGCCCGTCGGCGGGACGTGTTAGATAAAAATTCCGTTTCTTTCGTTGCATCTTTTCGTTTCGCTTTTGCGGTGTCGGTCGACGATTTCTTTCACGAAAATGCCCGCGAGGTGGACGCTCTGGACGTCGATTTTTCCGCGAACATTGCACCTCGCCTTTGCTGCAATCCGTCGGACATAAGCCGTCCAAACAAAAGCGGGCTGTGATCGTTCGCGCTTGTTTTCTAATCAGTCGACCGTCAACGGCTGACTTTTCGTCTTTTCGTGTTGTCTTTTGCGGGCCGCCCCGCCGTTGAGGACGTTTTCTTGCTCGTTTTGTCGTCGTTTTCGGCATTCCGCCCGCGTCGCCGTTGCGGCGTGTCGTCCGCGTCCTCGGCGTCCTCTTCTCTTTCATTTCGCTTCTTCTTCTTCGATTCAATTTGAAGCCGCCGAAGAGGGCGAATTCGGGGGCCGAAGAGACGGCGAAATAAAATCAAACGCGAGGAGGACGCCGAAGACGACGCTTTCCTTCTGCACGCCCGCCGCCGCTTGCTTGCTGGCCGTTTTTCGGCGACTTCCGGCGCGCCCTCGGCGGCCACGACGCGCGCGATTTTTTCCGCTCTTTTGAGCGATCTCGACGCCGATCCTTCGACCCGATCTCTCTTGTTCTCGCGAATGTTCCACTCGACTCGTGTGTCGCATCGGCACGTCCCTCGACTCCAATCTCCCCTCTTGACTTCATCAATCTTAACCGCGAGTAATTGGATTCCCGTGGATTCTCTCGGCTCTTTTGGAGTCACCTTCGCCTTCACCTCCATGTTTGCCGCGAGCGCGCAGGTGAATCGGGCGGCTATTTCGGGCGTGTTCGGGCGGCTTCGCGATTTGCGGCCGACCTTTGCGGTTTGTACTCATCGCCGTCGTCCCTCTTGCAGCCTCCGCCGGCCGCCGGTGGACCCGCCGCCTCGCAAATGCACCTGTGAGGAACGCCGCGTGCCGTCCGCCGTCGCCGCTTCTCCGCCGTTCCGTCGAGCCTCCACTCCCTCCTTCGACCGCCTCCATTCGACTCCATCGATCAAAGCAACGCGCGTGAAAGATGACGGTGTTCAACGGGAGCGCGAAGATTCGCGTGATCGAAGCGCGAGAGCTGCGCCCCACCGAGTGGTCGAAGCGGTGAGTCCGCGCCGTGGGCGGCGGCTTTGCATCCCGAATGCGAGGGGGCCGTCTGGCGGCTCGAAAAACAATCGTCGGGCGTTTTGCGGCGATCCGGCGGCTCGCGTTTTCTCGTTTGTTTGCGGGCGGCGCGCGGGGCGGCCGGCTATTTTCGGGAGCGCGTTTTTCATTTGGCCCGCGGCCCCTCGCGCCTCTTCCGCCCGCCCGCCCGCCGGCCGCCCACGCGTCCTCCGCGTCGTCCAATCGAGCCGGCCGACCGGTTTGACGTCGTCGACGGGCGGCCGAAATGTGGACGTCGTTTGATGGCCGCGTGGATTGAAATTCGAGCGAAAGCCGCCTGCCGTCCAGTTGGCCGAACACCCCGACGGCCTCAAACAAACCATTCCACTCGCGCTTTTTGGCTGCCCACCTCAACGACCTTTTCGACCGAAAATTGAATCAAAACGGCCAAAAGTCACAGCCGCCACCCCGCGGGGCCCGTCGCCTCGTCGCTTCGTTCAACAAGCCGCCGGCTTGTGGCCCAAAAGAAGTGACCTTCGGCTTCGAACGAGGCGGGCAACCGAACAAAACGAAGTCGTCGGTTTGATGAATTCGCATCGATGTCAATTCGTTTCGTTCGTTCCGTTCCACTCGTTCGCTTGGTGATCTTTCCGCAACCAAGCGAGCGAAAAGCTCGCCATCCATTGAATCGCGTAGACAGCACTCTTCTCCAACGAATGCTCGTTTGATGGATCGAATTCAATTGCTTCGCTGCGAAAGCGGAGCAAAACGAAAGGAAATGACGAGAAGCGACCCAACGCCCAGTCGGCCGGTCGACGGGAATCGCTGGCATTTCGGCTCGCTCGTGAACAAACAAAGTGGGGAGTCGTGACGTGTGCACGGCGGCCCGCTGATTCCCCGATCGTTAATGAAGGCGGGCTGCGGGCGTAAATTGGGGCAATTCGACGTCGGCGGCATTTCGGTCGGCCGGTCGGGCGCCGTCGGTTCGGCCGAGCGGAAGGCGGCCGTTCGGCCGGCCGACTGCTCGCCGGTTGCTCGTTTAATCAACCGGAAACGAGGGCTCTTCTCTTCCCGTGTTTATGCATTTGAAACAACCGAACTTCTTCCTCCTCACTTCGGATCGTTTAGATTCAACAATGCCTCCGATGCGGACCAAGTGGTGGACGCGTACGTGAATGTGAGTACCCCGTGCACTATTTCGATCATTACCGCTTTAAAGGTGGACCTGGACGAGTTCCACGTCGGCCAGACTCCAACCAAACCGAAGACGAACACGCCCGTGTGGAACGAGGACTATCAAGTAGGCAGCAGCATTCGGGGGGATGATCGTTCAAGAGGAGGAGGAAGTGCTCGAAAATTCCCGCTCCCGAATGCCCGAAATATCGCGCGCAAATCTGCATTTTTGGTTCGAAACGGCGGCGGCGGGGCCGACGAGCGCGGCCGTCCGGTCGGCCGGTCGGTCGGTCGGAATGCAAAATCCGCTTTGGCCGCCGGCCGGCCGGTCGGCTTGCGGCCCCGCGGATTTCGGAGCGCCGACCACCTGCGGCCGCGGCGGCGAACGTGGCGACCGGCCGGGAGATTCGCCGACCGACCGCCGCACCGACCGGCCGGCTTCCTCGCCGCACTCGCTCGCACTCATCGAAGCGAATTCATTCACCGTGCACTCACCGCGCGCTTTCAGACGGACGTGCACAACGGAAAGGTGCTCGGCTTCACGATCTTCCACGACTGCGCCATTCCGCCCGACGATTTCGTCGCCAACTGCCGCATTCCCTTGGAAGAGCTGAAGGTGAACGCCCCCAACGACTTTTGGGTCGACTTGGAGCCTCACGGTGAGCCCAACGATCGAGCTATCAATCATTCACTTCGTTGTGTTTAGGGCGCCTGCACGTGAACATCGAACTCAAAGGAAGCACGATGGAAGGTGGGTTGTTTCGAGGGTGTTTATTCATTGGAGGCAACGAGCAACAGTGAGATCCCATTGGGAGTCAAGAGACGAGTCGAAAGTAGAGAGCAGACGTTCGAGAGTGTGTGAAAAGGGAGGGGCGGATCAAATGCAGAAGCAGAATTTGCGGAGCGTCGCCTCGCGAATGCAAATCGACTGATTGCCGTAGCGATTGATTCGATTCACGTCGCCCTTGATTTGCACCGAGTCGTCGGCCAGGACGTGCACTCCGCGCGCTTCCAGCAGCGCCCCGCTGGGCTCCACCTCGACCATCACGCCGTAGTTGAGGTAGACGCCGCGCGGATTCCCACGGCCGTAGTTCATCGACAGGAGGCCGGAGCGCGCGTTGCGGCCCTCAACCACGCCGTGGTTCGGCAGCGAGAAGTGCGCGTTGTGGATTCGCTTCAGGCGGAGCGGGGCGCATTTGGCGGCTTCGGGTTGGAGCAGCGCGTTCACGTGTTCGACGAGACGGTCGGCCACTCGCTGCACCGTTGGGTCGTCCACGCCGATCGGCTTCTCGCTCTGGCAAATGCAGTACTCGTCGGGGATGCCCGCCTCGGCGCACTGCCGATCGGCCGGCAGGCGGCGAAGCAGCGAGAGGCCGCGCGGCGAGAACGAGCGAAAGCGAGCGGTCGGCTGCTCGCCGTCGCGCAGTTCGTTCCACGCGTTCCGCTCCTGCAGGTCGAGCAGGTCGCGCATCGTCACGTACAGGTCGAAGAACGAGGCGAGTTGCTGCAAACGACGCTCATGATCTCCTTCTTCTCTTTTCCCCCAACCTTGGAGTTCCACTCGAGTGTTTGCTTCAGCTCGGGCACCTCGGCAACCAGCCGGCGGGGCACGTGGACGGAGAAGAAGGGCATCCGCTCCTCCAGTCGGCCCACGAGCGTCTGTCGGATCGGATCGAAGCGGTGGCCGTGGTCGGAGAACATGAAGAAGAAGGCGTCCTTCAAGTGCTCCTCGCCGTCGAGCAGGAAGCGCTCAAAGTCCTCGTCCGCCGACGAGACCTCAAACGGAGGAAGTCTTTCTATCGTTTGGATAGATCGAACGCACTTGACTCAACCAGTCGTGGGCCAACTCAGTCAACCAGTTGAGCGCAAAGAAGAGCCGCTTCCCATCGTACTTTTGCACCAACTCTTGAAAGTAGCGCAGCTGGACGGAGTGCATCGGTTGGTCGTTGTAGCAGAGGTACTTCGAGCGGCGGTACACGAAGCTCTTGTACACTTCCATCCAGAACGGCCTTAAACAAGAGAGAGTGATCAATCGAGAGCGTCTGGTGTACCGAAAGTGGTGATCCACCGGCTTCTTCGCGAATCCCTTGCTCAGATAGTTGAAAAGATTGAAGTCGGGGTAGTCTTCGGCGTAGAACGTGGCGTAGCCCTGGAATTCGAGTGAATTCGATCGATTCTAATTGATTTGAACTCACTTGTTTGGCGAAATCCTTCCAAATCAGCGGCCACTCGTCGTAGTTCGCGTCGCCCGCCTCTGTGGGCAGCTTTCCGCTGTGATTGCGGAGGAAAGCGATGGCATTCGGGAAGGAGTTGTCCGCAACCTTGTTGAAACCCGTGAGAATTGTGGCGTTGTAGCGAGATCGAAGGGCGTTGAGGGTGCGCGGTAGGCCGCGTTGCCAATGCGATTGGGAGACCGAGTCGAGGACGAAAAGGGCGACGCTGTAGCGAGGCGATTCGACGGCCGACTGCTTTGCGGCGGCCAGCGGGACGATTTGCGAGTGGAACTGGGAGTAAACGCTTAGCGGCGGCATTCGCTTCGCGCAGTTCACTTCGACGAACTCACACGCGAGCTCCGTGCCGTTCTACGGAAAGAAATCAACGAGTTGGAGTGGAGGGAACTCACCTTAACGGGCGCCCACTCCTCGTAGCGATTGTGATCGTCGTCCTCGCCCCGCCCGAAGCAGCGAAAGTCGCAGCTGAGGGCCGACGGCGAGTAGCCGGCCGCTTCGATCGCCGTTCGGTTCAACCACAGCCGACCGTCCGCCACGTGGGAGAACGGCAGCTGAACGGGGCGGCACTCCAGCGGCGGCGCGTTCTTCACGTACGGCCGCACCGTCTCGTCCCACGGCTCCAACACGGGGATTTTGCACGCGCCCACCACCTGCAAGCGAGCGAAACATTCAAAAGAAACGATCGAACTCCGCTTACCTCCGTCTGGTTCGTTCCGAGGGCGTAGTAGTGGGAGAGATCGACCGCCTCTTCGTCCGCGACGAGCTGGAAGCCCACGAACAGGAGCAGCAGCAGGGCGACGGCCAAAAGGCCCCACTTTCGCCGCGTTCGCTGCGACGAGCGGCGGCCGGGATCGTTGGAGGTGGGGATGCGCGCCGGCATTCCGGCGACTTTAATTCGCGAACAAAAGAAAGGAGTGGGAAGTGGGCGAGCGGGCGCCCATCAAGACGAATCGTTCGTTCGTTCGATCGATCGAATGACGTCGGCTGAAAGCAAGCGGTCGGTCGCGCCGGAAGCAGAACACACGAATCGCGCGGGCAACTGGCGAGCGCGAAGAACTCGGGAGTTGTTTATTTTCTTCTCCGATTCGAAGACGAAAACACGAACGAAAGAGCACTCCCTCCGGCGGGTGGAATTCCGGGCGACTTCGTTCGCCGCCACTCGGCCGCGTCTTCCCGCTCGCGCCCCCGGTGGAATGCCGGCCGAAGGCCATTCACGCCCGACTTCTCCCCTCTTCGGCGTAAATTGGACGACGCCCGCCCGCCGCGGGCACTCCGCTTCACTTGGCACGGCCCAACGGCCTCCCGGCGGTCGTCGGCAGTTGGCGGATGGCCGAAAAGAAGCGAGCGCCCAGCCGGTCGCACGAAAACATCCGCTCGGGCTCACGCAAACAACCCGGGCGCGCGCCGAAAGTGAGTAAACGACCTCCAAACGGTCGAGGGGAGCAGCGAGCAGACAGGCGGGTGGGCGAACGAGTGCGGGCTCGGCGCCAATCGCTCGCGCACCGGCGAGCGCTGATGGTGAGCAGGCGAGCAGGCAGACAGGAGGTGGCTGGAGTAAACAAGCCGCTTGGGAGATCCCATCGCCTTTTGAGCACGAGTGGAAGAAGATTGGAGGGAATAATCCCGACTATCGCACAAGAAATCACGAGAACGAGACGGTCGTTACGAAAGACGAGACGAAGGGAGCGTCTCTGGCCGCTTGCTCGGCTCCAATCGAATGGAAACGAAGCAAAAGCGGCGGGCGAACCCCAAAATTCGCTCAACTGCTCAACTGATTAAACTTCTCGTTTGCTTTCGGATTTGGAGCGGCCGAGTGGGTGAGCGGGCGGGCGGCAGACTGGAGGCGCCGGAGGAAGGGAGGTGCGTGTGTTCTCGCCGTCCCAAAACAAACACCCGCTTTGTCCACAAGCAGGTTATCACCGACCGACTGGGAAGGCGAGGCGACAAACCGACCGAAAGGCGACTGATTCACGCGAATTGCGCTCTTCGAAGCGAAGCACGAGCCATTTGGAGAGAGCACACGCATTCCGTGATGAAAGGCGGCGAGTGGATGACGTGACGTACAATTGAACCGAATGCAAGGAATTTGTGACTTCGTTTGGTGCTTGGAGGGAACCGCCGGTGATTGCGAAGGGCGGAGGAAGATGAATGATTGGAGAACAAAAAGATCTGCCTTTTGTACGTTGAACAAACGGAAGGGCGCTCGTGCTGTTCGCTCGTCCTTCCGTTCAGCAACCTTTGCATCGATTCCTTTGATTCCATTGGTGATTCTTCCGTCGATTTCAGAGTGCCCCCAAAATGCGGGCAAGAGTCCGCGCGTGTTCCAAGAGCGCTCGGGCGCCTTCAACGACCGGCAACGTCGCGGTGCCATGCGGCGAAAGATCCACGAGGTCACCGGCCACAAGTTCATGGCTCTCTTCCTTCGCCAACCCACCTTCTGCGCGGTAAGCTGTGAACCGAATGAACAAACGAGCAATCCGTTGTGTTCAGCACTGCAAGGAGTTCATTTGGGGCATCGGCAAGCAGGGATATCAGTGCCAAAGTGAGTGAAACACGGGAGAATGCAGTAAAATGCCAGCTGTTCAGTCTGCACGGTGGTGGTGCACAAGCGATGCCACCTAGACGTCGTGTGGAAGTGCCCGGGCAGCAAGACGGACGCCGTCGACGAGCTGCAGACCGAAGCGACGGAGGTTCGTCGCTTATCTTTTCGTCCTTCAATCCCCCCTCTTGTTTGCAGCAAGGAATGGGCCGCTTCAACATCAACATGCCGCACCGGTTCACCGTCCACTCGTACAAGCGGCCGTCTTTCTGCGATCATTGCGGGTCCATGATGTGGTTCGTTCTTTCCACAACACACTTCTTACAATCCTCTCGGTTGCAGGGGCATCATCTCGCAAGGCCTGCAGTGCTCCCAATGCAAACTGAACGTCCACAAGCGGTTCGTGTGAAGAAACGAGTGAAAGCAAACGATCGGTGGGTTGCAGCTGCCAAAAGAACGTGGCGAACAACTGCGGCATCAACGCGAAGCTGATGGCCAGCGAGTTGGCGCAGTTGGGCCTCACCGGCGACAAGATGTCGTTGCGGATGAAGAAGAAGCCGCTCTCCGTCTCCATTTCGGAGGCCTCCGATCCGGCGGCCGAGGTCCAGTCGATGCCCTCCTCCTCCCATCTGACGGCCATCGACGAGACCAACCGTTCGTTCGCGCGCGCGTGGTGCGGTGGATTTCGTGCATGAATTGCAGGAACGGTCCTCTCCTCCGCACAGGCCGGCGATCTGGAAGTGGCGAACAAACTGGGCATTCAGGACTTCACGTTCATCAAGGTGCTCGGCAAGGGATCCTTCGGCAAGGTGAGTTCTCCTCGGGATCTCCTCATTCATCCTTTCGTGCAGGTGATCCTCGCCGAGCGGAACGGAACGGACGACATCTACGCGATCAAGGTGCTCAAAAAGGAGGCCATTCTGCAGGACGACGACGTCGAGTGCACCATGTGCGAGAAGCGGATTCTTGCGCTTGCCGCTCGTCATCGTGAGTGCCCAACAAAAGCAATCATTCAATTGGGTTCTTTCAGCCTTCCTCACCGCCCTCTACTGCTCCTTCCAAACTCCCGTTCGTTTCCTCTAGTGAATTCCAATAATTGCTTCCGTAGGACCGCCTCTTCTTTGTGATGGAGTACGTGAACGGCGGCGATCTGATGTTCCAAATCCAACGCGCTCGAAAGTTCGAAGAGCCGCGCGCCCGCTTCTACGCCGCCGAAGTCACGTGCGCCCTGCAGTTTCTCCATCGGCATCACGTGATCTACCGGTGGGTTCTCCAGCGAACAGGAGAGAGCAACGAGTTTGTTTGCAGGGACCTAAAGCTCGACAACATCCTCTTGGATGCGGAAGGACACTGCCGACTGGCGGACTTCGGCATGAGCAAAGAGGGGATCACGAAGGAGAACCTCACCTCGACGTTCTGCGGAACACCCGGTGATTCTTTGTTTCTTTTAATTGAGAGAGGAGAACAGACTACTTGCTTGCTTCCTTTGCAGCTTGCTGACTTCTGCCGTTTAGATTACATCGGTAAGTTCGGTACAAACTATTAATCAATTGACTGGATTGCTTACAGCACCGGAGATCCTGCAAGAAATGGAGTACGGCGTTTCGGTCGACTGGTGGGCGTTGGGCGTCTTGATGTAGTGAGTTCCTTCTTCTACATACTTCTCTTAACGCCTTTCGTGCAGCGAAATGATGGCCGGACAGCCGCCGTTCGAGGCGGACAACGAGGACGACCTTTTCGAGGCGATCCTCCACGACGACGTCCTCTACCCGGTTTGGTTGAGTCGGGAGGCCGTCAACATCCTCAAGGCGGTTCGTTCTTTCTTTTATTCAATTGGATTGATCGTTCAATGATTGCAGTTCATGACGAAGAACCCGCTGCGCCGGCTCGGCTGCGTGCAGCCGATGGGCGGCGAGGACGCCATCCGCGCCCATCCGTTCTTCCGCGAAATCGATTGGGACGCGCTGGAGGCGCGACGCGTTCGGCCGCCCTTCAAGCCGCGAATCGTAAACAATCAATACAATTCTTTGATGCTCGTTTGATTGCAGAAAGGCCGGCGGGACGTGGGCAACTTCGACGCCGACTTCACGCGCGAAGATCCCGTCCTCACGCCCACCGAGGCGGCGGTCATTCGGTCGATTGCGCAGGAGGAGTTCCGCGGCTTCTCGTTCGTGAATCCCGACTTCGTCAACTCGCAGTAGGCGCCGGTTCGTTGGATCGCTTCTCTTCGCACACGGGTGTTTCGCGTTCGGCCCGCAACGGCCCGGTTTTGCCACGATTCCCGAATCGTTTTTTTCCGTCTGCAGCTCCTTCTTTTTCGTTCGCTTCCTCCTTTCGTTTTATCGACCCTTTGAATGCTTTTCGATTGATTCCATTCGGCTTTACGCGTGTTGATTTCATCCCGACGAAAGAAAAGATATACGCCCGATTTGTTTCCTATCACCTTCCCGATCCTCCTCTTCTCTTTGATTGAATGAACGTTCTTCTCATCTCCAACTCGCTGCTCGCATAATTCGAAGACCCGCACCGCCCCACCGGCAGGCATCTCAATCCCCTCTTCTTTTTGTACAGAAACATCGTTGCGGAATAAACGGCATAATGAGTGGATCAAGCGGAACGAAAGGAACGGAACGAGAAGAACGGAATTTGTTGCACGAATCGCTCAATTCAATTCGGCCTGCAACTCGGGGCCACACCTTGGAAGAACGACGGGAGCCGCGATCATCTTCACTCACACACTCGCTCAATTGCGTCGTTTGATGCCCGAGAGCAGAGACATCCGAAACACTCCCGACGGCCGTCCGGCTTATCAGCCGTAGAAGTGAACAGAAGACCCGATCGATCGACTGGGCGCCGATAAGCCGCCCCGGCCGGCCGCAAGGTGAAGAAAACCCGCCGCCAAACGCGCGTAAGTCGATTTGTGGCTCCAGCACCGCCCGACCGGCCGGCCGCCCGCTGCACTGAAATGACGGAGAAGGAGCGGAATTCGCGCAAACGGAGCGGATCTCAGCGGCGCTCCAAGTAGTGAGTCCTCACTTTCTTTTACTCGTTTACCTGCTCGTTGCAGCCACTTCTCGCTGAAACGCAAGAAGGTGATCGAACCGGATCAGTACAAGCAGTTCGAAGAGGTTCTCGACCAAATCAACCCGTTCGGCGTCTACCAGATCTTCGCCTGTTTGTGTATTGTGTTCGCGCAAATCGAATGGTCGGGTACGTCGTGGCGCAGTGGTTAGCGGAGAGGAATTGCTCGTTGAAGGCAACCTCTCATTCGTCAGCATCGTCGGCTCCACGGAACCGCACTGGAACTGCACGGGAACGGACGGGCTGAACTCGACCATTGCGCCGAACGATGCGAACAAATGCGCCAAGTTGCGCGACTGCAAGACGTGGACGCCCATCGAGCAGAAGGACGAGTTCACTTCGATCGTTGCGACCTTCCGGTTGGTCTGCGAGGACGCGTACAAAACGGAGTGGATTCAAATGATCCAAGCGGCTTCATTGGCAAGCTTCTCATTTCATTCATTTCTTTCATTCTTGTGTTCAGTTCATCGGCTCGGTGATCGGCGGCCACATCGGCGACTGGTTCGGTCGGCAGTTCGGCTTCTACATGTGCCAGTTGGGGATTGCGATCACCTCATGCATGACGATCGCGGCCACCGGCTGGATGGGCTTCGCGATCTGCCAGGCGACCTTCGGTCTTCTTTCCGTTCATTCCTCTCGCTTCTTTCAGTTCTGCAACGGAATCCTCTACGGGATCATCGAGGTCGAGTCGATCACGCTGATGATGGAGTACACGAACAATCAGTGCGCATTACCGAGTTCTCTCTTCACTTATTTCTCTCCGTTCAGGTACCGAATGATCCCGAACGCGTGCTTCCAAACGAACATCGCAAACATGGTCATCGCGCTGATCGCCTTCTTGACGATGAATTGGCAAATGTACTTCGTGTTCCTGAATCTCGTCAGTCTGCCGATCGTCATGGCGTTCATGCTCTTCCACGAGTCGCCCCGCTGGCTGCTCGTGAAGGGGAAGATCAATGCGGCGTGCAACGTAAACATCTCACCGTGTCCCCCTCTTTATTCCGCTTGCAGGTCCTCAATGATCTGAGCGACAAGCGCTGGAACGGAACGGAAGTGAAGTTCACGCCCCAAAACCTCGCATTGATCCCGCACGAGGAGCACCGCAGTTACTACACGTTCTACCACCTGTTCAGTCGGAAGCGGTTCGCCAAGCAGAGCATCATGCAGATCTTGTCGATGATCACGTACGCGATCGTGTTCGTCTGCTACTTGGACGTGATCCGCGCGTTCACCGGCAGCTCGATTGCGATCGTCGCGTTGGACGGGGCCGTCCGGCTGATCATCCCGATCGTGATCATCGTGCTGGACTTTCAGTTCAAGAATTTCACCCGTCGGCTCCAGTTCCTCTTGTCACTTCGTGAGCGGAAGGATTAGACGAAAGGAGTCAATGGAAGCTTTCAGTTCTGATTGGCGTGTTTCTGTTGGCCGCCACGGTCCTCGTGCTCATCGGCCAACGCTACGACTCGACGCCGGTGACGATCGTGATCACGATCGCGGCGATGCTCGCCGACTCGGTGTTTTGGATGAACATCGTTCAAGTCACGACCCAACGCTACCCGACGGTCATTCGCGGCGTCGCTTTCGGCTGTTTGCACGGCGCCAAGTACGCACACTCGCGTTTATTCGTCTAATTTCTTCGCTGCAGACACATCGGAACAATCATCGGGATCCTCGTCCTCCAACCGCTCCTGAACTCCAGCTTCCCTGCGGGCGCATTCATCTTCCCGCTCGGCCTCGTGGTCGTGACGCTCGTGCTCGGCGCCGCCTTGCAGCCTGACACGAAGGGCAAAGCTTTGTTGGACACGATCGACGAGGCCGACTACACGCGCGTGGAGAACTCGCTTCCGTTGGCTCTCATGAAGTCCTTCTAGTGCTTGCTTCTAACCACTAACTTTTCGCTTGCAGGATGGCCACGATGCACCGAGTGATGCAGAGCGTGAGGAGCACGAGAGAAGGAAGGAACGAATGCTCGTTCGTTTAGGAGTTCCAACAGAAGCTGACCGAAGAGAAGCGCGAGGAGTGGGCGCAGTGGGCGCACCACCTCGAAGTGAAGGAGGAGGCCGAGCGGAGAGCCTCGATGCTCAGCCAGAACGCCGTCCACCCGGCGCCCGTCGATGCGTTCGTTCCGCGACGATCCGAAGATTAGCGCCCAAGATTTGTTGTACAAACCACACCAGTTCGCATTTGATTCCGTTGAGTTTGGTACATGAATTGGATAAATTGATCGATCGATTGGGCTAGGTTGAAGTGGACAGGGGTTGGTAGAACTGAAAAGAAGTTTATTCAACAAAAACAAGCGATAACGAGCAACAGGAACAAGCGTTGGTCACTCTTCTGCTCTGCCCATGGAACACAAGACGCCGTTGGTGAAGGAACAGCAGAAGAACTCCTCTTCCGGTCCGTGCTTCCCGTTCGAAGTCACGCCGTAGACGAGAGAGTCGGGCATCGGCTGTTCGTGGACGAGCCGCAACGAGGGCCTCCGCTCGACGATCGCCCAGCCGCCGTACATGCACGCGACCAGGAGCCGCTCGTCCTGCACTTCAAAGTCCCACACGCCGCCGTTCAGCTGAAAGAAGCGGAGGGAATGAGAGGAAGGAGAAGACGTGCCTTGATCGAATCGACGGGAGCGTCCAGCTTCCGCACGTCCAACAAACGGAGCTGCTCGTCGTAGGAGCCGGTGGCGAAGTGGTGGGCGTCGAGGCGTCGAATTCGCACGACGCCGCCGGAATGAACGGCGGAATTGTGGGCGGGGCGGCTCCCATCGCTCCGGAGGTCCCACAGCTTCAAGCGATCGTCGTCGCCGCCCGTGAGGATCGCGTGGGCGTCCGCCCACTCGCAGCTCCACGCATTCACCGGTTGGCCGCAAAGCGAGTGGGCGAGCGGCACGCGGAAGTCGACGGTCGCGGTGGAGCGGCGGTACGTGGCGAGGGCGCCGCTTTCGTCCACGAAGGCCACTCGATCGGCGTCGCCGGGCGCTCGTTTCGCGTCCGTGACCATGCGGCCGGCGAACGGCTGCGGCGCGTCCACGTGGAGGCGGCGCTCCCGCACGTCCACGAACGCGATCCGGCCGTCGCCCAGCCCGGCGGCGTACGGGGCGGCGAATTCGGCGGCGAAATCCAGGTGGAAGGCGGCCGAACTCAACGGCAACCTCCACTCTTCGGCGAGCGTGCGCGCGTTCAGCACCCGCAGCTGCCCGCTTCGATTCACCGCATCCTTCGCGTACGTGCACGTGACCAGCGCGTCGATGGACGAGTCGAAGCGGATCGAAACGAACGGTTCGGTCGGCGATTCCACTCGTTTCTGCTCGGCGAACATCTGCGACACGAGAGCGATCAGTTGATGCGAATGGATCGTCGGTATTCAAAATCAAAGAGAATTCCGTTCGCATTCATGCAACAACAGCGATGAGTATCAAAAGATTTATCGAAACTGCAAACAATGAAGACTTCGGATCGATCACGAAAGAAGTGAGTGGATGCGGGATTATGACCACAGGAATGAATGCACGAAGCCGGTTGTTCACTGGACGAGGAACTCGGCGACGATCGTCCGCTTCAGCTGGTCGGGCAGCCGGATGGCGCGGAGATTGTGGGCGCTGCACACGGACACAACGGCGGCGAGGCTCAGGAACTGAAGCAAGGAATCAATGCTTTGAATCAATGAAGGGAACTCACCTGCAAACTGAAGGGATCCTTCCGCTGGAACGGGTGCAACAACGCCGGCTCGTCGTAGGATTCTCTGCAATCCTCGGCATTAAAGAAGATCAAGGGATGGAGGGAACGAACCTCCGGCTCGTCTTGTAGTTGGCGATGAAGGCGGCCAGCGACGGCGAGCAGAAACGCTTCGAATCCAACCGAAAGGCGTAGAGGCCGCGGCTGAAGCAAATCCGCGCGTGCACGACCGCTTCGTTGCAGACGAACGAGACGGCGAAGCCGAAATCCGGATGCGAAGAGTCGCGCAGCAGAAAAGTTCCGTGCTTTTGGCCCTCGAGCAGTCGGGCGGCTTCGTGTCGATTGATGCGGCCGAAGTAGAACGAGAGGGCGACGGCTTCCTGCAGGCCGGGCGAGATCGTCGCGTCCGGGAGGCGTTCCAGCGCTGAAGCAACACAAGAATAGAGTGAAATGAAGGGATTGAGGGTAACGAACCATCGAAAATCTCGACCATCGGACACTCGTCGACGCTCTCGCACTGGGCCGGCAGCTGGAAGCGCTCGGCGGCGGTTGCCGGTCGCTCCTCCTCGGCCGTGAGCAGCGAGCTTTCGCTGACGGCGACCTCGAGCTGCGGGGCGGGCTGCAGAACGTCTTTTTCGCTGCGCTTCTTCGCCCGTTTCGCTTTTCGCTTCACTTTCGCCGTCGTCACGTAGTCGCGGACGGCGCGGAAGAAGACGGCCGGCATTTGCTTCAGCTTCATTCGTCGCGGCTTCTGTTCGCTTCTAAACTCAACGAAGAATCGATGGAAAGAAAGGAAGAAACGAACGTTGTGTTGGGCACGCCGCCGGCGCCCATCCGTCGCGCCAAGTCGTCCATGATCGCCACTAAACGAAACAAATGAGTGGAATGAAGTGAATGTTGGTTGATTTCTGCCCTCCCAGCCCTCGCCGTCCTCCCCTCCGCTCCGAGCGGTCCGAAAGTCTGGGATTGTGACGGAAAGCGCACGAGTTTCGTCGAAACGATCGATCGAAAACACACGCCCGCCCGCACGCTCGTTCAATCGGCCCGAGGCGTCTTATCACGAGGAAACGAACGGAACGAAGTGCGAATTTCGGTCCTCCCGCTTCTCCGCTCGCCGGCCGCTCGCTTCCTTCCTCCCAGTGACGCAAACGAACGAACCTTCGACCGGCGACGTCAAATCGGGAGCGGGCATCGTGTGGAAGCAGCCCAACTCGGCGTACTCGGCCTGCGGATCGCCGCTCACTCGTGTTTCGCCTGCAATCCTCAAGGATCGATGGAATGGAAGCGGGAACTCACCGCCGCCCTCGGCTCGTCCGCATCGCCGCGCCCGCTCAAACTCCGATGGATGCTGTTGGCGACCACGAGGAGGATCAACGCCAACGACGCGATCATCACGACGGCGGCACTCCCGCGAATCAGCCACTCGCCAATGGCCAAGCCGGGGCTCTGCAACGCGCGGATTCGAATTAAGCAACGAAAGGAGAGGGGACTCACTTCCATCGGGCGTCTGCGAAATGCGATCGTCTGCTGCCGTTGCGGCTGCTCGCTTTTCTTCGCCCATCAATCCGGCGGCCGTCTGATCGTGACGAGTGGCTGGCGGCCGGCGTGCGGGCAGGCGGACGGCGAGCGGATGTCCGGTGGGGATGGCCGCCGCTCCGGTCGGTCGGTCGGTCTGCTGGGGCGCTAATCCGCCGGCCGGCCGGCCTGTCGGAGAAGGCGGGCGGGGCTCTCGGAACGGCCGCTCTGGCGGCGTCGTCGTCCGGACGACCCCCAGACGCCGCCCACACTCGAACCGAACGATTAATCGGCTGGCCAGCCGGCCGAACGAACGCACAGATGAACGAGCGGACGGAAGGACCGCTTCCCGACGTTCACACGCACACCTCCAGCCGGCAGGCGGCCAATCCTTTCCGGAAGTGGCCGCAATCCACGCGTTCGCCGAAATCCCACCAGCCGAATCGCGTGTTCAGGGCATTCGCACAACGAAGCAGGAGGAAGGGGGATGCAATCCAACAGCAATCCAGCAGCAGAAGCAAGTGGGCAGCAAGAAATGAACGCCGAGTCGAACGGGTGGCGCGTTTGGCGTTCCGCCGCAGCCCGAGCGAAAGAAAGCGGCGGCCACCGAATTCTCATCGTTTTCCTTCGATTTGCGCGCAGCCGTCGAGATGTCGGCCCTCAACGTTCTGTGCCCGAATGCTCGCCGCTGCAAGGTCGAGACGAAGCCGGGCAAGCTGCTGCGAGAAGTGAGTTCTCTTCCGGCCATTTTATCACTCCTTTCCGTTCCGCAGGTGCTGGAAGAAGCGTGCATGCGGCAGGGCTTCGAGGTCGATCGTTTCGGACTGCAATTCCAGCGCAAATTCGTCGACTTGGGGCTGCCGGTGCGGCTGAGCGGCCTGCCGAACAACGCCACGCTCGAGCTGATCGAACGCGAGCCGCCCGCGGGCGATGCGCGCGCCGAAATCGCGCTTCAGGGCGACTTCCCGCGCCTCGTCCTCGCGTTCCCGATCGACCGCACGCTCCGCGAGGTTCTCGCCGAGTTCTCCGCCCAACTGCAGCTCGACCTGCTGCGCGAAGACGGCGAGCGGGTGCCCGCCGTCTCGTACATGAACCAAATGGTTCGTTCTTCCTTCCATTCCCCCATTTATCCCTTCGGTTTAGTGCAAAAGCCACGTGTTGTTGGAGCGCACGACGTTGAAGGCGATTGGAATCGAAGGCGGACGCGCCCTCCTCCGCTACTCGCTGCTCCCGATCAGCGCCGACGAGCGGGCGGAAATCCAGCGGAAGGTCGAGGCGGAGGAGCGCCGCAAGGTCGAACTCCAGCGCCTCTTCGAGCAGAGCCGCGCGGAGAACGACGAGCGGGCCCGACTGGACGCTCAGTACACGAAGGTGAGTTCTTCGATTCAATTCATTGCTGAATTCAATCACCATAGGAAGTGGAAGATCGAGAGAAACGCCGCCTGTTGGACGAGGAGAAGAAACGAGCGGAAGCAGCAGTCGCTTCGTCTGTCGCCGCCGCCCCGTCCACGGCGTTCGTTTCTCCTCGAATCCCCCCAAACAACTCGTGTGTTCAGGCAGATGGAAACCGAGGCGCCCGCCGCTTCGACCGACCGCCTCTCCCGACTGCAGGGATTGCTGGACACGGTGATCCTTTCATTCGTTCCTTCTCTTGTATGTCGATTGTTTGGTGCAGGTCTCGTCCAGCTTGGAGTCGGGAGTGCCGGACGCGCTCGTCGACCGCCTCATCGACGATCAGGGCCGCTTGCGGTTGGACGGCGGGGCGAACGGAGCGGCCGCTGCGGCCACGGAGCCGCCGAACGAGTTCGCCGACTTCAAGGTTCGTCCAATTGATTCGAAGAATTCAAGTGAATGGTCGCTCGTTGCAGTTCCCCGCAGTCCCCGTGGCGACGGTCGGCCAGCTGCTGGACGCCGACCGGAACGCCGCGGCCGCCCGCGCGGCGCCCTCCGATCGCCGCCTCGTCGTGTTCGAGCGAACGCCCGAGGCGGCGGCCGAGGAGGCGCTCGAGGAGGACTTCTTCGAGGTCACCATCAACGACGCCAAGCGGCACCAGCAGGAGTTGGCCGAGAAGAGGTGAGTGCACGGCATCCCGGCTTCAACCAACTCCTCGCCTTCTTCGTTGCAGCCGCGAACTCTCCCAGCAGGCCCTCCTGCCTCGTGCGTTCGTCGAGGCGCGCAACAAGGAGCGCAAGCTCGAATGCTACCGGAACGCCGTGATTCGCTTCCGCTTCTCCGATCGCCTCTTCGTTCAGGCGCTCTTCTACTCGGCCGAACCCGGTGAGCATCCTCCTCTTCATTCCATTGATTCAATCCGCTTCGTTCGTAGTGGACCGCCTGTTCGATCTCGTCGCCTCGCTGCTGAAGGCGCCCGCCCCTTCGTTCGAGCTGAACGTCCTCCTGAACGAGAAGCTGAAGCGAGACACCGGCCGAGACTTCGTCGATGCGGGACTCGCCCCGACGGCCACCATCAACGTTCAACTCAAAGACGCCCAAGCGACGAGTGAGCGGCGCGATGGTCGAGTGGATTCAACCGATGAATTCGATTGCAGAAGCGATGCTGAACGCGGAGCGAGTGCACGAGTGTTCGCCGGACGATGCGGACGCCCTCTCGGCCGAGTGGTTGGTTTCTTTTGCTCCGATTTCCTCATCGATTGCTCGCTTGCAGGCTCTCGGCGAACACGCCCTTCAAACGCGAGACGTTCACGTTGGCGCCCGAAGCGGAGACCCAACTCAAGAAGCGAAACCGCGAGGACTACCCGTCCGCCTCATCCTCCGCCCAGCCGATGCACCACTCGCCGTCGGCCGGCCCACTCCCGAAATGGTTCAAGAAGAACTGAGCGCTCCCTCCGCCGTTCCTCCTCGTGTACCGCCTTGTTCTATCCGTTGTTCGGGTCTCTTCCTCCTTATTTGTTTTGTTATGAACGACTGAATAAACAGCTGTGAATTCGCCGGATGGGTGGAAGCGGATGAGTGAGTTTACTGCCGATCGATTGCCATGCGATGCGAGAACAAAAACGAATGTTTGGGAGAACATTAAAGATACAGGAATTACACAGAAATGAAGTGAACAATTGGAGCGAGTGATTGGAGCAGTGGGGTGTGTGAGTGAACGGAGGGATCACGCGTTGAGAATTTCGGCCATCGCCTCCGCTTCGGCGTCCTCCGCCGCCTCGTCCTCGACCGCCTCCTCCTCGTCGTCATCCTCGACGAGCTTCCGCAGCTTTTGCTGGGCGTTCTTGGCGGCCGTCCGCTTGTTGCCCGTCGTTCGGGCGACCACCTGCACGTCCGCATCGGTCGCATACGAGAGGCGGAAGGTGTCCTTGTTGAGGGCGCGCGTGAGGGCGGACTTCGTCTTGCTTTCGACCTTCTTCCACAGATCCTCGCCGTTCGTCCACGCGCCCAGCTCGTTGATCGTCTCGAAGTCGTCGCGCAGCAGCTCGTACTCGTGGTAGACGGCCAGAGTTTCCCTGAGAAAAAAGAGGAATGAATGAAGAACGAAGTGGAGAGCACTCACTCGATGTCCGGCGCGTTGCCCAACAGCGGGCGAATGATTCGTTGCCGGAGGAGCGGGATGTAGTCGGCGGCGATCGCGTGCAACGGGCCGGACATTCTGCAACCAATCGATCGATCAATCGAATGATGCGGGAGAGTTCACTTGTTGCCCGCATGAGTGGCGAACTCCAACAGCAACCGTTGGCGCTTCCGCTCGTTCGAGAACTTCCCCAACAACTGCGGGAACGTGAGCTGAGCGGTCAAGTGGCCGCCCTTCAGGTAGGCCGGCGGCAAGGCACAGCCGAGCATTCCCTGTGCACCTCAACGATCAAGAAGATGTTTTGAGGGACTCACCTGAAGCGGAAGGAGCGTCCAGTTCTGCGCGGAGCGCACCTGATGGAAGACGACGTCGCCCAACGCGAGCGACTCGGCGGCACGCGCCTGAGCTCGCAGTTGCGTCTTCTTGCTGCAAACAAGCGATCGATCGACTGCTTTGAATGGAAAGAACTCACTTGATGGTCGGGGAGCGGATGTTCAGGTACATCTCCTGGACGAAGAGTGGCATCAGCGAATAGTCGGTGAAGAAGAGCTCTCGCTTCTGCTCGAGGTTCGTCTCGCCGCTCAGGAGGCGTCGGGCGGCCTCGAAGGTGTTCAGCGCGACGTCCTTCGTCATCACACTGCCCTGTCGGTCCTGCCCGGCGGCGAGGAGTTGGAGCGAGTAGATCGACTGGCGGAGGTCCTGGTTGGCGGCTTGGATCACGCGCTCCACCTCCTCCTTGGGCACGCGGACGCCCTCGCGCATCAGGATGGTCATCATGCGGGCGGCGATCTGCTGGACGGTGGGGCGCTGGAAGCGGAGGTCGAAGCAGTGGTTGGCGAGCGAGCGGATCTTCTGCGACTGTCGATCGTTGCAGATGCAAATGATCGGAATTTCGGCGGTTTTGATCATCGCGATCAGCTCCGTGATCTGCAAGAGGGACTGTTGGTGAAAGAGCAAAGAAAACGAACCCCCGATCGGTCCTGATTGCCGCTCATTCCGTCGACTTCGTCCATTATAAGCACGGAGGTCACCTTGCGGCCGCGGCCGCCCTTCGCGACCACAGCCGCCGGCTTGGCGGACGGCGCGCGGAAGAAGTCGCCGATCTTCTGCGAGTGAAGCATCTCGCCGATTTTTTGTTCGAGCAGCTTCTTGTTGCGCGTGTCCGAGGCGTTCATTTCGATCGACTCGAGGCCGAGCTCGTCGCAAATCAGCCGGGCGGCCGTCGTCTTGCCTGCAGGGAAGCAGAGCGAGTGAAAAGGTGAAAAAGAAGCGGACGAACCGATGCCCGGCGGTCCGGAGATCAACGCCGCCTTGAAGGCGCTCCCGTCGTCCGCCCGGGCGTTCGGCGGCTTCTGCTTCTTCATGACGGAGGCGGGGCCGAGGTTGTGCCGCGGCCACGCCTGCAGCCAGCGGAGCAGCTTGCGGGCGGGTGCCTGATCGCCCTGCTGCCCGATGAGCGTCTTCATGTCCATGGGGCGGTACTTGTCCACCCATTGCTCCAACTGCAAACGAACGAGTGAGTAGGGAGTGAGTCGATTGGAGGAACCTTGGAGTGCGGCTGCCGCAAGTTCAAGGCGGGCAGTTGGAGAGCCGCCGGCTCTTTGCGGACCTCCGGCTTCTTCTCCTGGGCGACGGGCGGCTGTATGGGCGACTTCTAAACGGAACGGAAGGTTGAGAAGAAGGTGGAAAGTGGGAACGTGCCTGCTTGACCACTTGCTCCTTCACAACCTCCTTCTTCTTGACCGCGACTTCCTCGACCTCCGCCTTCACTTCCGCTTTGGCCGCCGATTCCTCCACGACCATTCGCGTCTCGCGCGTCTCCTCCACCTGCACGACGGCGGGCTCTTCGGGCTGAACACAAGAGCAACCGCTTGATGCAAAGAAGAAGGAAGAACTCACGACCACCGGCTCGCGACTCGAAGCTTCCGCCGACTCCGCCGTCTCCTTCGACTTCTTCCGCTTTTCGGGCACCTCGGCCTCCTTCTTCACCGGTTTGACGGGAGCGGGCGACTCCTAAAGAACATCCAATCGATCAAAAGAAAAAGGAAGGAACAAACGAACCTTCGACTTGGCGGCGCCCATCGAGCCGAAGGCGCTGAAGAAGGCGGCCGAATCCACGCGCTTCGATTGGGACTCCTTGGCGGGCGGCTTTCGCTCCTCCACGGCGGCCACCTTCTTCGGGTCGATTTTCTTCGCGAAGTTCGAGATGTTCTGGAGTCCCTTCTCCTTTGGTTTGCGGCCGCGTTTCTTGGGCGCCGCCTCGACGGCCTCCTCTTCGTCGTCCTCTTCGTCCTCCGGGCCGGAGGAGAAGTGGGCGATCACTTGGCGCTCGTTCTCCGTCTCGTCGTCCGAAGAGTCCGATTGCTGAACGAAAGACGAGATGAGCAGAGAATCAGAGGAAAACGAACGATTTGCGCCCGACGACGAGCGTTCGGCTTGCCGGCGGCCGGTGCGGCTTTCGGCGGCTCGACCTCGTCGATTTGGATCTCGTCCTCGTCGTCTGCAACGTTCAACAATCGAAGATGGAAAGAAGGAGGTGGACGTACCGGAAAGAAGAACGCGCTTCGTGTTCGCCCGCTTCTTCGCGCTAGTGCTCGAGCGCGGGACGTCGAGAAGCTCCTCGTCGTCGTCGTCCAGCTCGACCTCCGCGACCGGCGGCTGCTTCACGGGCGTCCGCTTTGGCCGCTTGGACGGCGGCGAGTTCGGCTTGTGGGCGCCGTCCGCCGCCGCTTGCGAGGCGACGGCCGCCGATTTCCGCTTCTCGGCTTTCGGCGCGGCGGTGGCGGCCGCTTTCGGGATCGCCGGCCCGAAGAAGCTGCGGATGTCGCGGCTCATCGTCCTAAACGAATCAACGGAGTGATGGACCAGCAGAAAAATAGCGAAGGACGGTTAGAAGCCGCCCACTGCTCGTTCGAAAGCGGGAAGAAATCGCGCGCGTTTTCGCCGTCGCCCGTGCGGTGCGCGCCCGCCGCTATCGATTTCTGTCCGGACGGACGGTTTGCATCGAAGCAGAACGACGGCGACTTTTTTGATCGTTGCGGAACAACAACGAATTGACTGCTTTCTCGGAATTTAAAACCGGCATCATCAAACAACTCTTCCAGCGAACAAAATCCAGATCAACGGAGGGACTTTGAGTGCACATGAAATTCGTTAGCCGACGCTCCAGTTTTTTCGCTTGTGTTTAGCAGCTTCTTCCTATTGTGCTGCTCCAAGAACGTGACCCAAACAGTCCAGATAGGCAGACATGCAGAATAGTCGATGGATTGTCGTCGAAGGGTTGCGTGTTACTTTTCGTGTCGCTTGACGAGCGGCGGTTCTTCCGCAATTCGCTGTCGGCAACGATCGTTCGGTCATTCGCTTGCTTGTGGCCGCTGCGTTCACTTCACTCGACACCGTTTATTCCTCTCCTGCTCCCGTTTGAGTGGTCGACCTGCTCTCGTTCGTTACTTCCCCTTACGAAAGGGGGCTGCATTAGGTTTCCTTGGGCCGTAGAAGCCCCAATTGTTCTCAACGGTCTTCTTTTGACTACAAAGAAGCGGCGGCAGCGAAAGGAGGAAGCGGGCGAGCGAGTGGCCAACGATCGGTTTGCAACCGGCGGGTCTTCCCGCAAAATCGCATTGCTTTTCGTTTCGTGCGGCTTCTGGCGGCGCGGCCGAGCGGACGGTCGGCGGCAAGGAATCCGATTTCTGCCGCCGGCGGCCGCCGTCTGCGCGACGGCGATAAGCGGCCGGAGCGACCGGCGGCACCGTTTAGGAAATTCGCGGCCCTCGTCACTCCTCTTCGCTTTCTTACGAATTTACCCCGTCCGTCCACCGACCGTACGGTAACGAGCGGGGGTTTGATCTCCACTTGAAAAGAGGCGTCAGAATTTTTAATTAAAACCAGTCAGTCCACCGGAATCGTTGATGAGCGGCGACGAGGAGCAGCCAGCCGGTCGGTCGTCATTCGCGGGGGACAACAGTCGAGACGTCTCTGAATTGAATTTCCGCCGTTCCCGGCCGGCCATTGTCCGTCAATTAGCCGCCCTTGTTCCGGTGGGCACTTCCCTTCCTGCGGTGCACCTCCGCATTTCCGTCGAGGCGACTTCGCGCGTAAACACCCCCCGGAATTCCTCGGAGAACAACGCTCGGCGAGCGTGCGCGTCACGTGTTCCTCCTGCAAACACCCGGCAATCTTCCTTCTTTCCTCCTTGTTTTGCTCACCTGCTGCCTGCAGCAGCCGCGAGCTTGACGTCACGACGAGCAGCCCGCAGAAGCGGTGAGTCGAGAGTTCGGGATTGTTTTCGCGCCAATTACTCGCCGCACTTTCGCGATTCCGTCAGCCGTCCGTCCCCCGAGGCTACCGGCCGGCCCGTCGGTTTAATTGCGAAAAGGAAGGAAAGGGGGCGCCGCCACTACGCAATTAATAACCAGAGATGTAAGCAGAAGAAGCGCGAATCTGCGGAACAATCTGCCCGCTCGCTTGTTTGCCCACCGACCGACCGCATCCCGGGAATCAACGACGACGAAGCGAACCGTTGGGCCGAACCGTTGGGCGGAAGTTTCGCAAGCGGCTCGCTCACCAGAAGTCAGGAATGATTCCGCGAATCGTACGAATTCGCCCGCACTAATTGCGGCCGCCTACCGTACGCTAAGGGAGGAAGGAGTGGGCAGGCGGCCGCCAAGGACGGAGGGACGGATTTGGATCGCCGCCCCGTTTCGTCGCTTCCATTTCGGGAATCCGTGCACTCGCGGACGAAAAGAAACGAGCCCGGCGACCGTAGGACGCGAGCGGGTTGCTTTGCAGCCGAAACGGACGGTGCAAACGGCCGCTCATCCGCCCCGATTTGTGCTCCGGGCGGCGATAATCCTCGCCCGCCCGCCCTCGTCTTCTGATTGTCCTGCGGATTCCGCTGCAGTTTGATTAATCGGGCACTCGAATTTGCTTGCTTTGGTCCGGTGGTTGTCGCTTGTTATTCATTTCGTCGTGCATCGAAGGAGATTGGGGCGGAGGAGTCAAGTGTTTGAACTAACGGATTGTTCTGGAGGAGTGAGTGGAAGGAAAGAATTAATGAAGGTACCCTCCCTCCACTCGCAACACAGCCAGCACACGTATTCCCACATCGAAGCGAACCAAAAGACGAAGGCGGAAGGTGGAAGTGTGCGGGCGATCGTGGGAAGTGGACCTGAAGTGCGGTCGCTGGTCGCGTGTTTCGCACGTTTGCTGGTTGGCACGCGGCCAATTCGACCATTGAGAAGTGGGAAGAAGAGCGAAGAATCCGGAGGAGAGTGGGAGGATGATTGCGTATTCTGGAGCGATGTTTCTGCGGCGATGAATGCGAGAATCCACCCGCTGCTCCTTCGCTTCTGTCGGCTGCTTGTCAACCGAATGAAATCCACTCATTAGTGCGACCAAAGTGCGCATTCTCGTGGGAAAATTGGGCCGAATTCTTGCCTCGATTCCGCTGATATCACCCGCTTGTTTCCGCGAATTACTCGGCGGATTTCACCAGACCGCAACGAACGAGAGAGCGGCTGCTGTGGCGGCGATAAGAAGCCGCCGGCTAATCGTGGCACCGCCAGGGGGAATTCGTGTGTTTGTGGCCCGAAAAAGGACGTACAAAAGGAGTACTTGAACGGATTTCCGCCCTCCTTTGCGGCCGCCCTTTACGTCTTCTACGTACGCGTTTGCGCGTTCTGTACGGCGAGGTCGTAACGTGAACGAGCGAGCGAGCGAGTGCATTCGCCTTCGAGGGCGCCCTTTAGGCGTTGAGGAGATGCTCGCCGTACACAATGGAACGACCGCCTAATGGCCATTCGGGCGGCCGGCCGGAGGGGGCGGAGGGGCGGAGCTCAAGGGCGGCCGGAAGCGCGCCGAGTCGCCGCCCCCTTTCGTGCGCTCATTTATTAGCCGGGCGGATTCGGCGGCCCGTCGTTTCTCCCACTTTGTTCCCACTCACTTCTTCGAGGAGGTGGTGGTCGTGTGTTGCGAGTTCACTTCCTTGCTTGCTTCGAGCAACCGATCCCTCCTTTCGTTCACCTGCTTACTGTACACTCCCCTTATCCTTGTGTTGCTTGCAGGAGTCCCTTTGCTCCCAAACGGTTCAACAAAAACCGGTGGAAATGATCGGCCGACGGTTTGGTGCCCTCCTGCTCGCCTTCTTGGGCGTCCTCTTCGTTTCGTTCGTCCGAGCGGAAGGCAACGGTGAGCAGCAGAAGAGAGAAGATGCAGGGATTGACGAGTGCGTATTCAGAACGATTGGAAGTCGACCAGCTGCTGCTGAAACGAGCCGCAGCCGCCGGCCCGCAGTTCGAGGACCTCGGCTGGTCGTGGGGCAAACGGTCGGGCGGGAACCGCGGGCTGCCTCTCGTAAGCAACCCACCAAAAGAGCTCTTCTAATCGAGAGCGTTTAGGCGATGCTGCCGCGAATAGTGCGCTCGTGGAAGCCGTCGAAGAAGGAGGACCCGGTGGGGCCGCAGTTCGACGATTTGGGCTGGTCCTGGGGCAAGAAATGAGCCCGCCGATCGCCCTTCGTTCCGTTCCGTTCGACGAGACCGCCAGTCAGCCAGCCAGCCGTTCCCTCTTCTTCCTTCGATCTCTTTCGCCCGCCCCGATGGAATGCCGCGCCCCGTTGTTTTGCCCCTTCCGTTCGTTCGTTCGACTCTCGTGTTTTGTCGCCCACTCACTCACTCATAAACCGTCTTGTAGTCGAATCTAAAGGATGTACCGATTGAACGCTTGGACTCTCGCATTTGAGTGACGAGAAGGTCGCTTGCAATCGCCTAATTGCTGTGCAACGACCCTCGTGTTTCAAAAGCAGTCATTAGAGCGAAAGGTCGAGCAGAAAGCGAGCGAAAAGAAGGGCATCTCGTGCCTCGATTCGAATGGCAACACTCAATTGCGGGTGGGAGGGAGGCGAGAGGTCGATCCTCCCGCTCGCTGCCCACCAATTAGCCGCCGGTGAATTTCGCAAAGAGCGCAAAGTGCAGTCGAGCGGCAGGGCCAAAGGCCGTGGGATTGTTTTGTTCTTCGGTTTGTTCCCCTCGTTCTTGCCGACATCCACCGTTCGGTTGTTCGACCGCTGGAGAAGACGTTCGGCCGGCTTCCGGCTGCAAGTGGCGGCCGCCCGTCAGCCGCACGCGTTCATCGGTCATTTCGGCCCTGTTTTCGATCAAAAACAAAACACCGACGAGCCGCGACCGAATGGAGGTGGCGGTGGGATACAAACAGAAGAGTGTGGATTGAACTGGCAACACAAACAGGCACTACAAAAAGCCTCAATTTCCTTCGAACTCATTCGACGTGCGCAAGCAAGCAGCTGATTGTTTTGTCGACCGTTCCAGGAACAAACGAGTAAACGAATGACTAACGACAAGTGTGCGAACAAGTGAGTGATGAGGCGTAAACAAGGAGTGAACCTGGAATAGACGAATAAGAACCGTCCGTCCCGTCGGTCGCCCGTTGAACTCCCCGCTTTCTGCAACAGTTTTGTGCCCGCTTGACGTAAACAGCCGCCCGTCTTCCGTCTTTCTGCCGCCGCCGTTCAAACGGCCGACCGAACGGGCGGAACGGGCGGGTGTTTTCGGGAAGACGAACCGGTTTCCCGCACGCCCTCCGCCTTCGTTCAAAATGCGCACCGATTGGCCGTCCACTTCATTTCGCATCGCTTTCGCTTTCGGTTGTTGACGACCGTCGATCGAAATGAACGGTCGACTTTCTTGCGCGATTCTTTTCGCCCTCGCGCTCCCCACGGACGGCTTCCTGTTCGGCGGTCTCGGAGGCGGCGGAGGCGGCTGTGACGCGTGCGGAGCCGGCTCATATGGAGGCCAACAGTACGGCTACAGCGGCGGGCAGGACTATTCGAACTACCAGAACTACCAGCCTCAGTATCAGCCCACTTACCAGCAGCCCCAACAAAATGGTGCGTTCTTCCCTTCACTCATTCCATTTCATTCATTGCTTCGTGTTTGTTTGCAGTGATCAACGGCCGCTTCATCATCCGTCACAAGCTCTACCGCCCGGTGATCCGCCGCACGACCGTCGAGTTGATCCCGCAGCAGGGCACCGTCTCGCGTCCCTACTCCACGGAGTTCGTCCCCGATCAGCAGGTGCACACCGTTCAGGTGAGTTGTCTAAAAAGAAATAAAGTAAATGCAAGTGTTCTGCAGGCCTCTCAAGGATTCGAGTCGAGTGGACCCGCTTACCAATCTGGCGGCGGCTATTCGAACTACGGGAGCGGCGGTGGAGATTACGGCAGTTCTTACGGCTCGAATTACGGAGGAGGCCAGTACGGGAATTACGGGAGTTCGTATGGAGGCGGCCAATACGGAAACGGAGGCTATGGATCGAACTACGGAGGAGGCGCTTACGGAGCCGCCGCCGGTATCGCGAACTCGGCCGTTGGTTCGGCTTTCGGCTGATGAATGCATCACACGTGTAGTTTTCGAGTAGTGGCTTGTATAAACGAGTGACATCTGGCGCTATTAGTTGCGTTAAACCCAGAGAAACGCTCAACATTTGACGTTGAATAAACGGATCTAATTCGGAAACGAACTTTAAAGCAATCAGTAGAATGCTTTTACCGCTTGCTACTCTTTTCTGGCTTGCCTAGCAGCTTTCTATTCCACCTGCTGCTCGCGAAAACACGCGATCTAACAAGTCCTCTATTTTACCTATTGGATCATTAGCCACGTGCTCTTGTCCTTAAAAAAAGAACATTCTTGGTAGCAAGTTCATTCTTTTTTATAAGTTACGGTCCTCTTCTTCAACTGCTTATCCTGCCTCAAATCGATATCCAGTGTAACTTTGTTTCCCAAGCAGTGGGGCAAATTCCGTTCACACGATCCGCTCATTCGGTCGACGACGCGATGCCGGAAGCAGGAGTCCAGACTACCGCTTCCAACGAAGCTATTCATGCGTTTATTGAACAGTACGAAAAGGATAAGAAGAACAAAGAGGATGGGTTAGTTTCATGGGTACTTGCTTGATGAATCACAGGGAATGTGTTCCAGAATGCAAATACTCGCAGTCGTTTGGGGCTTGCTTGGCATCGTGTTTCTAAGTAAGTCTCATGCTGTCTACTAAACTATTTTCCGTTTAGTTTGGTTGTTTTCCTTTTGAAGCCCGGTAGCTGTTGGGCCGATTCACCACCTCCCACATCATTTGCAATGATTTACAGCTCCTGCCATTTGTAGCTTTGTTTGCTCAACCAAATAAACTGCTTTCTGAACGCGTTTATCGGAGTGAGCGAAACGAACGCGGGGAACGAGTGAGATCGAGGGGAACACCGAAAAGAACGGAACGGAACAACGGGGAAATGAGTAGCGGGATCACATGGCGGCGACCTTGGGCTCCGCCGCCTCGGCCGCCTTCAGCTTGTCGTTCACGAGCTGCAGCATCAGGCGCGTCGTGTTCGAGAGGTCGTACTCGGGCGCCCAGCCCCAGTCCTCGCGCGCGTTCTGGTCGTTCAGCGAGCGGGGCCACGAGTCCGCTGCAACGAGACGATCAACCGAGTGCTTTAAGCGAAGGGAACGAACCGATGGCCTGCCGCACGGGGCAGATTTGGTACTCGATGAGGAAATCGGGCAGGAATTTGCGGATTTCGGCCGCAATTTCGGCCGGTGTGAACGAGAAGCCGGTGACGTTGTACGTGCGCATTCGGAGCGAGTTGGAGGGCGCGTTCATCACCTGCACAACGGAGGCCATGCAATCCTCGTCGAACATCATCGGCAGTTGAGTGTCCGGGCGAAGGTAGCCTGCAACGAATGATTAGAGAGAAGGAGGAAAGAACGGAACGTACACACGTGACGGCCGGTGGTGAGGGCGTCGAAGAAGATTTGAATCGCGTAGTCGGTGGTGCCGCCGCCCGGCTGGATCGCCGAGATGATGCCTGGGAAGCCTGCAGAGGAGCATGCCATTAGATGCTTGAGATCAACCCAAACTGCTTACGAAGAGAGCGGAAGTCCACGTTGAATTTCGAGTGGTAGTACTCGCCCAACAACTCGGCGTACACCTTCGTGACGCCGTAGATGGTGCGCGGGCGCTGGAGCGTCAAGTCGGGAGTCATTTGGCGCGGCGTGGAGGGGCCGAACGCGCCGATCGTCGACGGAATGAACACTTTCAGGTGGTGCGCCCTAAAAGAAGGAGGATGAAGGGAAGGAGGACGATTGAGAGCTCACCGCGCAACCTCCAGCACGTTCTCCACGCCGTGCGAGTTCACTTGCAGTGCCAGCGGGACGTTGTTCTCTCCGACCGCCTGCAAACGGAGAAGCTTGAAGTCCGAACGAATCCTTTGGCTTACGGAGAGGAGGGCGCTGAAGTGGATGATCGTGTCGATGTTGTGGTTAACCACCGCTTCGTGCAGCGAGTTCTGGTCGAGGATGTTCAGGTAGGAGTAGGGGACTGCAACGAGGTTGCAATCATCCCTCTTCGTTCCGCCCACTCACCTTCTTTCAGCTCGTTCGGTCGCTTCGAGATGTCCGTGAGGAGGACGCTGTCCGCTCCGTAGATGTTTCTGCAATCAATCGAGTGAGTGAGGAGTGGAGGAAGGGGGCAAACCGAAGGATCATGCACAAACTGCGGCCCAACTGGCCCAAGCCGCCGGTGATCAGCGTTTTGGGCGGCTGCTCGACGTTCGCCACGTACTGGAGGAAGCGGTACGGAGCTCCGACCTGCAACAAACGATTGAAATGAGTTGAAAGAAGACCAATGGCTCACGTTCGTCGCATTCGTCCGGTGGATCCGCGTGGTGATCGTGGAGGTGCGGGCAAGAAGCGGGAGGGACTTCATTCTTTTCGAGAGTGTACGGTAGTCTTCGATTCGGTCAGTGGGCGCAGCGAACAGCTGGACGTCGTCTGCAAACACAATGAAATTCGCAACAGTTGGGGAGCGTCGTTTAAAACACGCCCGATTCGAAGCGTCGGGTCGATTGGGTCAAAGACTACGCGCGAGACAACGAGCGGCGACGAGTGCGCGCAGGCGGAAGGAAGGAAGAGAACGTTGGCGGCGGTTAAGAAGAAGTGAAATCGCGGGGCGTTCGGCGTTGTAAAACGACCGCAACAGCGCAAACGGCGGCCGCTTTTCTTCTTCGTTCTGCTTCGTCGATTGATCGTCTTCACGCCCGTCGGCTTCGTCGACGAAACGCCCGACGAAACAGCCGCCGGCCATCCGCAAAGTGCGACGACGAGTTGATTGAACACTCGCCGGCCTTCCGCCTTTTAATCGACCGATGGCTGTTGGCTTTTGAAACCGCCGAATTCGTTGGAATGGGCGGGCCGGCGGGCGGAAGGCGGAAATCGGACGATCGGCACGCGCGCAATTGGGAGAACGTGATTTCGACACGTGGTCCAGCGCATTCCGACGGCGCGCACTCGGCGAATCAATTCGGGAGAGCGGGAGTTCATCAACGAAACGCAATCAAGGAACTAATCGAGTGGAAGCGATCGAAAGCAAATGGTGACGATTGAGAGCGATGGAGAACGATTAGGAACGATTGCGAGCGATCGGAGGGCGAAATGACGAAAGAAACCCATCGCATGCACTCACCTTGGGTTCGCTTCGTCGTCGTCGAAGTCCTCTCCGTTGCTCGAGTCCCCTTGCGCGCTGAAGTCGACCGCCAGCCGCCCGATCGCCCCGTTCGAAGAACGAATGAGTGCTCTCGTTGTTCTCTTGCTTTGAGTGTTTCGAGTTTGCATAATTCATTTTGTTCTTTTGTCTACGGTAGTCTCTTCCTTTTATTCCTTACTCCTCCTCTTCCGCGACCAACGAGCGGCCGGTTTCCGAGGCGGAAATTCCGTTCGGCGGGGCGTTTGGCCAAACGTTCGCGTTCCGAGCGGCGTCGGCTTTCCGTCGGCTTTCCGCTCGGATGGCCGCCTGCTCGTCGACGACGCCGCGATGGACGACGGCGCGAAGCTCATCGACGTGGCGGAGCACGAGGACGAACTGCGCGCCTTCTTGCGGGCGGCGCTCCGGCCGACGGCCGAGCCGCCCGAACTGCGCGCCGTGGACCCGCTGGACGAGTTGATCGCGAAGCACGTGAAGCGAAGCGAACTCCTCCTTCGGGCGTGCAACGAGGACGAGGCGGACGTGAGCGACGCAACGGAAATCTCGCGCATTCACCGCAAACTCCTCATCTTTTCGCGCAAGCAGCGCGTGAACAAAGTGAGTCCTTTTTTTCCTTCGTTCCATTGAGTTCCATCGGTTGCAGATCACGAACCGGACGGAGGAAATGCGGACGAACGTGCGGCAGACGTTCGAGTTGAAGCAAAAGGTGGGTTCTTTTCCATCGGATTTCTTTTCATTCTTCTCATGTTCCAGCTGCAGCAAATGATCGAGCAGAACCGCGTGGAGGAGCCGCTCCGCCGCCAGCCGATGGAGTGGATCGTGAACGATCGCGACGCTCACGACGCCAACTACAACGAGCTCGTCGAGGCGCTCGGCCTGCCGCCGGTCCAACGGCCCGCCGCCGCTCCCGCCGACGAGCAGCCGGCGGACGAGAGCGGCGATCCGTCGACGGAAGCCGAAGAAACCGACCGGTGATCTCGTTGTCTAATTAGTTCGCTCATTGTACAGCCCTCTGTTCCCTTCGTTCTCTCGCTCACCTTTGAGTTGTTTAGTTTGATTTAAGTACGAACATGGAGTTAAATAAACGAACGATGAGATTATCTCGTGACTTCGTTAAATAAAGTACGGATTGCCGAGATTTTCAATGAAAACAAAGTCGACGGTGATTCCGTCCGATCGACCAGTCCAGACGTCCACAACGAACTTGGGGCGGTTCGTGAGTTCGTCTGCAAGGTCGGCGTTATAGTTCTCGGTCGCAGCCGTGTACGTGAAGTTCGGTTGCGCGCTGAAAAACTTGGCCGCAGCCCTCCGCACTTGTTCGTAGTCGCTCTAAACACTCAAAATCAAGGCAAAAGTGCTCAATCGCGTGACCTACGGGCTTCTTTTCGGGCTTCGGCAGTACGACGTTCGTCGAAATCTGCACGTTCGGATGGCCGGCGGCTTTTGCAGAGTCCGCAAGCCGTTCGGACCAAGAAACCCGACGAGCCATTTCTCCATCGAACCTTTCGCGTCCGCACTAGTATCCCACCGCTTTACGATCGGCGAGACTGGAACTCACCAAAAAATCCTCGAATCGCAAGGGATTCAAACGAATGTGAAGAAGAAACTTTGCGTTCAACGAGCACAAATTTTGGACAGCCGTGCGAAAATCGCGTTCTTTCTGCTCGCAACTCCAAAAATTGGCGATTGCATCGTAGGGATCGAACGGCGGCCACTCGTATTGGTATCGGACGTTCACTTCTTCCACGTGTTCGTTCACTTCGAAGCTGAAAGATCGCTCGTTCTCAGTCTCAGTACATTTAATTTAAACTTACGGTCCATTGGCGGCAATGCTCGCTATGCAGTCATGAGCGACGATGAACCGCGCGGGTGATCGAAAGAGAGCGAGGAGATCTGAAGACGAGCATGAATTCAGTAGAAATGATACGTACATTGAGGCCGAGGTGCAAAGTAATGCAATTTAACTCTTTCTACTGCTTTCAAGGACTGTTTCTGTCCAAACAGGAGAAAATCATGTGGGTTTTCAGACGTAAATTTGGAGATGGACGGAGGCAGGAAGTCGCGAAGAAGATGGAACAGCCAAGCAGGTTTGTTGTCTTGCCGAAGCTCCACATTGATCTTCTTTAGATTTCGCAAACCTAAAGAACGAAGTGGCCATTAAAATCGAACGGATCCGTTTACTCACTTTTCACTGCGGACAGAATCAATGCCGCTTTGCGGAGGTACGTGTAGTCGACCACATTCAGCATGTAGTCGACAAGCAGGTGGAGGCGGCGGATGCTCGCCTGTCCCAGTCGCAGGAGAAACACCAGTGATTTAATTCGCAAGTGATCATCTGTGAGCGACGACTTGAATGACGCCGAGGACAAACAAAGTTCGTCATTTTCAGCGATACAAATCGTTGACTCGTTTTGTTCCTTCGCCCACTGCCTTTTTTCGCTCGGCGTGAAGTAAGCCATCGGGAATGAACGGGAGCAGAAGAACAGCCGCAGGGTGCGGAATCGAAGAACGGCACGCTCCCGCAAATAGTCGGGATCATTCGGTTCTTGGTCGTAGGGAAAATCAGCGTTTAACGCTTGCCGCAGCAGCCCTCGCCGTGCATCCATCCGCAACTTCGGCTTCTTTGCGTTCATTGGACTCCTAAAATCAACACAAACGAGTGAAAAATGAGCTGCAGTGGGAGGAACGAAGTGCAAAGAAAGCGGCGACTGGCGTCCTTTGAGCTCATGCGACGCTCGCGTTTGCTCATTCGCCTGCCCGCGCAGCATGCAGCTCGGCGCGTTGACCCACGCAGCACAAAGATTGCAGTAAGGTGCTTAGCGGCCCCGCTCGGCTGCTTGACCGATCAACTCGCTGGACATTGGCCTTGCGTGAGAACGCCGAGAAGAAATAACACGCAACTGCTGTATGTACGGGGATCTGTGGATTACGAACGAAGTCGTCGTTGGACTCTCGGCTTTTTTCGGCAAGCCGTCGGTGCTCATGAATTTGTGTTTAATCAGTAAATTTTTCTTTGTTGCTCCCACTCGTTTACATTTGTGTAGCTAGTAAAGTAAAAAAAGGAAGAGTACAGGGTGTCCCAGCCGAAACTAACGATTTGAGCCGACGATTTCTCGGCCAATTGCAGGCTGTTTTTAATGCGGTTTTTTGCTACGGGTAGCAGAAAGCGGGAAGTTTTGTTTGGTACCAAACGCATGTTCAAGTTTTGCCTGCAACCGTGAGAAAAAGTCCGAAATGTTGAAACACGTCTTTTTCGGTCGCTTTTCGCCGCGTGCATTTTCGCGCCGGGAGTCTTGCGGACTCTTGGTGTGAGCACTTTGGATGACGATTTGTGAGTTTTTCTTCGCTGGTTTGGTTCTCTTACAGGCTGGAGATCAGAAAGAACATGTCGGACTTCATGGGCATTCAATTGTTCGTTTCATGCGACCCTTTTCCAGTCCGCTAGAGGCAAAAAACAGCAAAATTTGGGGGTCATGCCTTTTTGAGCTTTCGGTTGTTCACGATCAGAACTGAAGCGAGAAATTCCTACCAAACAAAACTTCCCGTTTCAGTCTACACGTAGCAAAAAACCGCATCAAAAATGGTCCACTACTGGCCGAGAAATCGTCGGCTCAAATCGTCAGTTTCGGCTGGGACACCCTGTAAACAAACAAGCATTCGCT